>VZTX01013060.1:0-19931 GCA_013400915.1 Pardalotus punctatus
TCCCTTCCAAACCATTCTGTGATACATCTATCTTGCCATAACTACACAATCTCACTGACTTTATGCCTGGTTTCAAGCCAAGCATGTACGAATTGTACCACTTTGAGTCTAAAACTAATTAATGAATACAGAAATCCTCTGACGAGGATACCGCTTTCGCCAACAAGAGCAGCTAATAATGGGGCTCACACAATTAACACAAGTAACGAGGTAATAGGTGATCAGTCTGCAGGGCAAAAAGCCTGACAAGCTGCTGCTTAGAAAAGTTCTTTGTTTTTNGCCTGACAAGATGCTGCTTAGAAAAGTTCTTTGTTTTTTTTAGTGGAAGGGTGTGGTGAGAAGATATTGGAAATGCTGACTGCTGTCAGGCCATTTAAGACCCATACAGCAAGAAAGCAAATAGGCATTGTATATATTTTGATGATGACAAGGCTTTTGACTCAGTTGTAAATGTATCTTCACGTTTGAAAAAGTCCATATAATTATGTGAATTTATGTTTCTATGACTCCAGGAGTATGTAGCTATAGAAATGATGTAAAAATGATTAGAAAGCCATATTTATAATGACTGTAAATGCTTTATATTCCACAGGAAAGCATATATCAAATGTGATAGTGTAAAAATCAGCAATATTTTCATTAATTAAAAGGAACAATGTTCGCTTTTAAATTAATATTTTGATCAATCTGAGAGAGATTAAAAGGTCCCTGGAGAATGGATTTGAGCTGAAAATAGATTAAAATTAGACAAAATTCAATAGATATCTTACTGAAAAAAAATCTGATATGGTAGTCAATGACCTCCTGCGTATGACCTAGTAAAGACATAAAGTTGTAAAAAGAAATTGTCATATGGGGTGCAGTGTAGCCTACAAGATCAGTGAAATGCTCATTCCATTCAGCTTTGGCAAAGGCTCTTTGGTGTTTTGTGTCCTTTCAGGTGCCAGGCTTCAAGGTTTTAGCTGGATAACCCCAGGTATCTTTCCTGGAAAAGCACTTCATTACTCTCTGATCAGCAAAAATTCAAAGCCCTCCTCCAGTCACAGAGGATTTTTTCCAGTGTTTTTAAAGGCATGTAACTGAGTGGATTAATTTGTTGTGTCCAGCCATGTTCACAGACCTTTATTAGTGGTTATGATTTGGCAACACCAACCAGAACAGTCAGGTGACATTGGAAAACCCATTAACAGCGACAATTCTTGCTAATGACGAGTAGCAGATGCGCTGTTTTGCCTCGTGAAAAACGGATTATTTACGAACATAAATACGAACTAATTTTGAGATTGACGGTGGCCTGTTTAAATTTAAAGGAGTTGGGCTTTTCTGTTGGTTTTTAGCTTTGTTTTCTTTCTCCTTTTCAGTGTCCTGGGGTTCCTCTACACAAGTTTGAAGTCTAGATGAATAATTGCATTAATTACTGTGTGGCTGAATGCTTACTACAGACACAGCTATAGCACTTGAAAAGCCTTGCAATGCTTTCCTTCAACTGGGCCACTCATTAATTCAGTCCAATTTCATTAAAGCTTCCACGACGTCACTTGAGATTTATCAAGATAGCATGACCCTGTCTGCCCCTAAAATTTACTTCAGCTACGGCGTACAAGGAATTGAAATCGGGAATGCCTGAAGTCTTTTGTACAGTTGAGTACAGTCAAATAACTGGAAGTGAGTGGAGGAAATGCAATTGCATGAGAAGAGAAGAAAAAGAATCGTCCTTATCTAACATAAATTCAGGTAAACTTGACAAGTTTAGAGGTTTGGGTGTAAAGGGGAAGGTATTCTGCACTTCATAGCAGCACAGTTTTTAGTAAATTGCAGATTTCTGTGGTATTTAGAAGCGTGTGATGTACACTCAGAAAAATGTCACCCTCATTTCCTCTTCTGTAGTGTTATTCACAGTTGATATAATGTAAAAATAGCCTCTAATAGAGGTTGGAAGTATGAGTTTTGGTTAGAAAGAGGGTGAAAACCCTTACTTAAAGTACCTCCCACTGTCCCAGGGTGCTCCAAGCCCCAATGTCCAGCCTGGCCTTGGGCACTGCCAGGGATCCAGGGGCAGCCCCAGCTGCTCTGGGCACCCTGGGCCAGGGCCTGCCCACCCTCCCAGGGAACAATTCCTGCCCAACATCCCACCCAGCCCTGCCCTCTGGCACTGGGATCCATTCCCTGGCTCCTGGCCCTCCATCCCCTGTCCATGGTCTCCCTCCACCTTTCCTGCATAAATGCATAATTAATGCTCCAGGGTGAATGGGCAAAGGGAGAGGCTTGCACTCGTTCAAAGCAAGCCCTAAATTCTACATCAATAAATTTTGCAGAGCATGTGGGGAAGCTGTGTGTTGAAGCCAGAAAAAGTCCTGGTTTCAGTCCCAGATAAACTGTTCTGGGAGCAGATTTGACTGTTGCCTTTTATTCTGGGGAGGAGGTGGAGAGGGAGGAAAGTGGAGAGAAGGGCAGGAGGTCGCCCACTCTTCTCTGGGCTGCATCACCCAGAGTTTGGCCACTAAAACCATCACCACCAGCACTCCCTATATTCATCAACTCCATGCCATTGTTCACATTAAAAAAAAAAAAATTATTTAAGCTTCTTAAAGGTTATTTGTTTGCATAAGCAATGAGAATGGCTGACAGTGATATAGAGCCAACACTGCGAGCCATTAATGAATGTCAGCCCTGCAGAATGCTGCTTTGAGGTTTGAAACACAGCTGATTTGTCAATCTTCTCAATGCTCCCATCACTGTGATGATTTTCCATATCTAGATATGAGTCTGTATAAACTATATACCCATTTTATACATTTTTGTATACGCAATGTAAATATGCATGTACATCTATATGGAAATAAACCAGATATATATCTTTAGAGTACAACAAAACCAGGGATGAAAGGATGTCAAAACTTCAGCCTTTTTAGTTGTTGACTATCAGAATTCATCTTTCTCATGCTACTCAAGTCCTCTGAGATTGACACTTGTCATTTCTTATGTCCACTTCTGGTTATATCTCATCCTCTGATGAGGCTTTTCTGATTTTGCCATTCCATTTGCAGCTGGCACATCTACAGAATCGTCACTTAATGTCAGATTAACCAGGCATAAACTCAGCCCATGCTCTGTGATGTTGTTACATACCCAGACCTTCAGCAAAACAGTAATCAATTGAAAGGTTTAAAAACATCTATATTAAAAAAAAAAACCAAAAAAAAAATTTAAAAAAAAAAAAAAAACAACAACAAACCTGTGTTTATACTGTTAACATAAGCGGTGTGGTAGATTTCATTGTCACCAGCCAACCTCAGTCTACTCAAATGTTGTTATAAACCTTTTTAATTATATGTGAAATTAGGTGTGGTGTTTTGATTCAGTTTGATTTTTCTTTTAAACTGGCTTATATCTCCACTAGTTTTACATTTTCTTCTAAGTTCAGGGATGTGATCCTTAATGTTTTTTCCCCCTTAATTCAATAAGTTTGTATGCACGTGGGGAACCCACTAACAGGTGAGAGAACAAAGGTAATAAATAAATTACTACTTCATTTCTTTACAGTATCTTTTTTTACAAGTTTTTCTGGTAGGAGGTTAAATATAATTACCCACTTTCTTGAACGATATGCAGAATATTTGAATAATATATTATTTATTCTGTAGCCAAAAGACATGATCCCAATTTTCAGCAGGTTTTTTTCCCCCCTTTTCATGTCTGCATGCTTCTTTGGTTTCTTAAAGTTAGCATGAAGTGAAATAAATTTATCTAGGAATGGTGATTTAGACAGAGAAGGAATATTCCTGTCTGATGTAAATTGACGAAACCACAATGACATGATAGACCAATATCTCAAAGCAGATCAGCCACTTGACAACTTGCTACATATTTTGCTTATACTCATCCTTGTGTCTTGATCAATAGTAATATCTAGTTTACCCAGGTTATAAATGTATATTCTGATTTATATTGCAAATTTTCCCACTTTAATGGAGCTTCAAGCCGCCAACAAAAGTAAAGAAAGGAAATCCCATTTTTCAGTCTTTTCAATCAGAGGAAAAAAAGGCAATAAGATGGTTATAAATTTTCATCTGGTTTTCTGCCACACTCAAACCACAGCTTTGGAGCTAAAGTGTTTCCTCAGTGCAAAGGTCTTGCATTTTCCTCTTGCCTTAATTTTTATGATTCCCCCCTCATGTCCACCACAGCATTTGGCATCACGATGACTCAGCTCTCAGGACAGAGAAAAACATTTGCAACAGGCCAAGAACAGAGGGGCTCTCCTCTTGTAGCCTTCCAAAAGGAACTCTGCAATTTGCTGAGACTAGAGTTGATTTTGTCTGCAGTAAAACCACCCTTAATTTTCAGATTCTAGTCACGTGTTAAAAATTCGTCCTATAAAGGTCATTTCACCTCCCCATGGATGAAGTCTGAGATTTATGTAATTTTAGTCTTAAGGGACAGACATGAGGGGTTCTCAAAAGACTCAGAGATCTAGATCAGATATGGCTGACTCAAAATATCTATTTTTTTCCAAATTACTCTATAAGAATAGCAGATTATAATATTCTCACCCAAAGATCTAGTCTTCTTTGAATTAAACAGTTTATGAGGCAACAAAAGCTGTCTGCCCAAACTATAGCTCTGTGTCTCTAGTTGTGATCAGATTAACAATGAAACTATGTTTAAAATATTTAAACATTTTTAAGAGACCTTCCCCTTTTAAAATATTTGTCTTCCAGTCACAATGAATTTTATAAGAAGGCAACATCTTGATTTGATTTGAAATTGTTTGTATTTGAAAGCATAAAAATGGTTGCATTGATCAAGAGGGACAGTAAGTGCACAGTGATAGATAAATCACATTCATTCTGAAACCAGACGTAATTTTATCAAACAAATCTTGAAGGAGAAGATATTCCACAAAGATATCTGTTGCAGCCAGGACTTGAAAAACATGCCTGTTAAAACCATTTATATTCTTCAGTAATGTCAAGCTGTGTATGAGAATTCATTAACAAAAGGCAAAGTGACAGGCTCTAATTAGTGTGCTTTTAACAAGTGGATATAAATATTACATGGAAGGTTTTTATGAACACATAGGGGAAATTACAGTGGTAAGCCAGCAGTGGTTTTCCAGCACTTTGGGACAGCCTGTCCTGCAGCACCAGCAAACTTCTGCTCAGCGATAAGGACTGCCACACAGCAATTTCATTACCCACTCATCGAACCAGAATGCCCTGTTTGTCCTTGGAGGATCATTAGAGATGTTTGTAATTTAGCAGAACATTCCTAAACCTATTAATCCAGGGTCCACTTCCAAAGCGTGATTTGATCAAAGGCATTAAGTGGCTGTTCTCCTTGTTTCACTCTCCAGTCTGAAATAAAATAAAAATAACAAAAAGGACCAAAGAAGCAAATAAAAAATGCTCAGCACATTTCAAAGGCAGTTTATTTTTCATGTCCTGCACAAGGAAATATTATGTCCTTTTCCATTTTGGCATATTCTGAGGTTTTATTTCATTTTTAATAAAGCATGAATGAAATATAACCAGCTTTATCTTAAAGCATGGTGCAGCAGTCTCACATAAAAAAAATGTTGGTTAGCATTCGAAAGACTGAAAAGAATCATTTCTAGAGAGCAACTGTAAATAAGACAGGAAACTTTTATGCTGTTTTGATGTGTTAGCTGAACTCACTCTTCCACACCGCAGACTGGTCCCTCACAGCCGGGCAGACACTTCTGCTGAAGCAGGGACTGCACCTCACAGCAGAATGCAAACGTAGCAGCGAGAATAATTATTGTCAGATTCCTCCTAAAGAATGTAATTTCAGCTCCTGACACATCATAAAAACAGAATGGGTATTGATATAAACATGGATTTTACAGCTCAGCATCTCACAAGCATTAATATGATAATATAGGTGATAGCTGAAGTCACAATACAATACTTCATGCAGCACTTTTTTTTCTCACATAAACGGAAAACCACATGATGGAGAGATGAAGCTGTGACACGTCATTATTTAGTTTATTTTGTCTGGGTTTGTTTTAGTTTGCCTTGCAAAAAAAGAAAAAAAAGCATGAAGAAGAATTAAAGTAGTCATTGGATTATTCTGCATTCTCTAATATGGCTGCCTTTCTCTTCAAGGAAATTTGTGAGCAGGAAGAAAGCATTTGTTATTCAGAGAAGAATACTTGCATGGAACTGCTAGATTTTAATAACAATTTAAAAGCCTTTCTTAACTTCGTTACGAGATTTACAGTTCAAGGTTAAAACTCCCACTCCCATTAAACTTAGCACATTACCTCATTGTTTCATAAATGCAGTATTACAATATAAAACAGAGCCTACAGAAGAACATGATCTAGCAAAACTGAAGGATCTACACTAGTCTGAGATGGGGGTTTTATAGAGCGAGAAAAGCATTTATTTTAAATATATATTTTTCTCTGGAAAATCTGCAGGATACTTTTGCATAACAACATTCCTGACCTGACCTCTCTGCAGCCACTGAAAAAGTCCCCAACACAGCAGAGGGGTCACCTCTTGGGGCGAAATCTCCCTCTGTTCTGCACCTGCAAGAAGGAAGCCTCTCATTGCAAATTTAAGCCTTCGATTACATTTCAGCAGCAGCCTGTCTCTTAATGGTTATAAATTTATGAGCTCCTGTTAATTTTTAAACAGAGAAACAGCAAGAGTAGCAGCACATATTGCTTCAAATTCATGTTTTAACATCAGTTGCTTCATAAAAGTAGATCAGAAAGGTTATGGAGCCAATACTTGCATAGTCAGCGTTCATTAAACAAGTGGCCTGGGCTTCTCCGAGGCTTGTACGGCTTGGCATGAATATGTCACAAGGTTTTGCTGAACACTGGGGAGAAAGAAAAAGAAATCAGGGGCTTTTTGTCCAGCTTGTGCTGAAGTAAAAATTGCCTCCTCAGCACTCTGAGAGTGAGTGGCTTTCCCTGAAGCTTCTTATTTTGACATGGGCACTAGACCATGCAGTGAGATTGAACTTGGGTGAAGAAAATAAATATAAAGAAGTTTAGTAATGCTGAAGAGCAAAGTTGCTGTATTGTTGCTTCAGGAACATTAATAAGTGGAAACACACCACCAATAATATATTATTATTAATTTCTTATGTCCTTGCACATTTGAGAGAGGAGGGGATGTCATTCTCTGAGGCGGGGTCAATTTCTGTATTTGCTGGAACATTCCTGCCTGGACTCTGTGGAATTTCATCCTGCCAAACTTGCCTTGACAACTGCATGTCCTTGTTAACAGCCTCACAGGAGGATGATCCATGTTGAGCTACCCAAGGATTTCTGAATGCTGAGCTCTGAACACAGACGTGACACTATTTTTCTACAGAAACAAGAGCTCCTGTAATTAATTTATGTAACTTGATGGAAATAGCACCTATCCAAGCAATGAAAAATATAAGTACGTTTGTTGGTACTTGCACAGTTATATTAAATTTCAACTAGGCTGAGATTTTTTTATTCTATATTGTTTTCTTATTGACATTATTTAGTTAGAATTCACTGCTTTGTTAACACCTATGTCTGGAACCTCAATGTCTATCAAAATTGGTGGACTGCTGGGTTTCTTATAAATAGGCAAAATGTAATCTTCAGTTTCAAAATTACCTTGTTTGCTTGTTCAATAATTATTTTATAATATATTTATCAGGCTCTTTCAAGTATATTTTTTGCTTTGAAGAGAGCTGTGAAAGACACATTTTCCAGAACTGCATGTACTCGGTGACACTGGCTATTTTTGATATACCTGCAAAATTCTGACTAAGAACAACATGTTTAAAGCATTTATTAACAATTTTGCAGTACTTTCCAGAGCAGATTGAAACGAAAATATGTTTTTTTTTTCTTGTGAGCTCATGAGCACCTCAGCTACATAGAGACAGACAGTCCATGAATGACTGACACAGAGGCTCCTGAAAGGAAGACATGGGTCAGTCAAACAACATATTCCTTCAGAAAACTACTTTTTACAGCTAAATTTTCATGGTGCAAATATTTGGCTGTAAATTAAAACTTTGGTGTAAAAGTTTCCAATGTAGGCCAATAAGTTTTGGTGCCTAAAGCTTGACTGATAGAGTGGAATGGTAGACAGATAGAGTATCTCAGTCTCGCGGCATTTCTTAGATGTAGATATACATGAAAGACAAATATGAGCACAAAAATATAAGCTTAGATGCTCAGCTTCTGGTATGTGTGCTTAAAAATTTGGCCCAAGATTTCTTCAGCAAGAGGGTAATTGAAGTCTTGGATTAAGTGGTTTAACCTTGCACAGCTTTACAGTGTGTCCTTCATCACATTTCCACTGAGTTTATGATTAATTGACCTCTCAAGCCATTAAACTATTCTGCCTTGTATTGTTAGGCCGATTGTAAATCAGCTCACTGTTTTTCCCAATATTTTCCAGTGGTTTTAAAGTTAATGTGATTGGAAGGTACATTGCTCTTCTTTTCAGCATCAAAATGCGCTTCTCAAAGAACATTTGCAGCAGTTTTGTGTTTAAAAAACACCTAGGCTGAGTGTCGTCAGCTCATTTCCTTTAGAAGCCTGGTAGATAAATCTTCATAAATGAACCCTTTGGCTGGGCTGGAAATATTACCCCAAGTTCAGCTGCATGACTCACTCTGAGAGAACTCACCTCGCTTTCCTCATCAGCAGAGGAAAGTGTGACTGCCCGACTGGAGTGTGAGCAGGCACAGGAAACAGAAGCCTGAAGTGCACGTGAAACTGTTTATCAAACACACAGCTTCTACAGTTCTTTAATTAATTTTTCCTGGTTTTTGGGGATTTTTGGTTGGGTTTTTTGTTCGTTTTTTTTTTTTTTTAATATAAATATATATGTATGTATGTATGTATATGTATATATTCTGGCGTTTGCCCATTTAATAGATGTTCAGATCTTTTACAGACAAACTACCAGGAGCTTGTGGGCACACAAGACACACACAAGCCCCTGTTTAGATCCAGCATGAAAGAAGTTGGCAGAAAGGCAGCAGCAGTGCAGCGTGCATGCCTTCTTGCCGGACGTTAACTTGATTTTTCACATTGTCACTGCTCCTGGACCTCACCATGTGCATTTCCCTGATAAGGTTGCTCCCTCCTTTCACAAGTCCGTACTGCTGACCTTGCATTCGTTTGGAGTAGAAAGACTGGTGCTGGCTGCAGCAGATTAATATGAGCTCTGATCATGTTGGTTTTGATTAAGGTGCTGAGGTTACAGAAATGTAATTTGTACCCCACAAGGTACCATAGTACGAACAGTGACAGCAATTAATCCTTTGCCTTCTGATAGCAGTGATAAAATAGCTGTTGCTGCTTCTAATAACTTCATTCATGTTCCAGAAAGGAAAATTTACCTGTCCCACAAAGGAAAAAAATTGCTTTCCATCTGTCTGAAAGTTTTTGGATTTTGAAGTCAATGGTTGTACTTAGAAAGCAAATCTGTTGTTTTAAATAGTACTTCTGAGATCCTCATTTGCCATAACAAGGAGTGTGGTTTCTCAAGAATACTGTAAAACTGAGAGATATAAAATGTTTTTTAAACATAATTAAAAAGGAGAAGAAAATACAGAGTTGCTCCAGGGGACAAAAAGGTTAATTTTGCAACAATTTCTCATGTAATTAAACAAAGTCTTTAAAAATCTATTTATTAATATTGAAATCATAATAGAACCAAAATGTGATTTCTCTCACAAGGGAGAGAAAGGTCCATCATCTTCTCCAAAGAGGCATTCTTTGCAATAATATTTACCTTTGTTACTTATAAATAATATTGTGCATATATTAATCTATATCTTAACAGTATCTTAGCAATATCAGAAAAAAATGCAATTATTGCATTTTTCCTATGATGTCCCAAAATAAATAATATATTAGGCTGCTCTCAGTATGAACTTACTTTCAAAATTACTGTTTCCTTCTTTTTAATTTTTGTAAGCAAAAATTGCTACCAAAACCTTGCATTTCTTTTCCACACTAAAGCACTAAATCATCCCTGGGTGTGTCCCCACCACACCTCCGCCTTCCAAGGCCAATTGGTGGCACCTGATCAGGAGCCACAACAAAGCCACATCTTCGAAACTGGGACATGGGAACACACAAAACCCTGTGCAGCCTCCAGCTACTCTCCTTTTCTTGTGGAAGTGAATAAATAATGCAGGGATTTGGGTCTCCTGGAAGAACGACGACAATACCTGTCACAAACCCTCTCAGATCTGTACCAGCCTGGATCCAGCCGGAGTTTAAGCTGCCAGCAAAGTTAATATGGATGAGCACAAGAGGGTTGTGGAAAGAGTCAGGAATTTAGGGAACTTTAAGTGCACTTTGAAGGTGTAATATAGATGAGGCATTGAAAACACTTCTCATGCATTTATGAATGTTTGTGGAAGGGATTTAGTCAATTAGCTTTACAGCAGTGGCTTCTAAAACAATAGCAACATCTGGCAGTGAATCAAGCAAAATAATGGAATCTGAGAGAATAATGCACAGAATTTAAAGCAACATCTTATATGCCATAGACCACCATTTTTATTTCATCCAAGTGCAAGTGAGTATAGCAAAGATAAATAAGACAAGAGTCTGAAGAGGGCATAGTGACATTTTGAACTATTAGCAGGCCAACAGCTTTAAATTTACCTTGATTTTATGTTGTGTTTTTATATGTCTCATGGTATAAAGGATATTAAAGGCTGCTTCAATAATCAGATCCTGAGGGTAGTGGTTAAAGTGTTGCACTCTGCCTGGATAATTATAAGAAGTGGAATACGTGAGGAACATCATCAATGACTTTTGAAAGGTGAAGGGAACTTTTGTTCCATCATGGATGTCAGGAGGTGGGATAGGAAGTTTCCTCCAGCCATGAAGCTTTTCAGGGTGGGAATGGAAAAATCCTTGATCTCCAAGCTGGCCCTGCTTTGGGGAGGAGGTCAAACAGGAGAATTCCTCAGATCCCTTCCAGCAGGAATTCTGTATTCTGTTCTGTGGTTCTATAGCAAAGAACTTTCTCCAGAATATCGTGTGCCCTTTGCGAAGGTTCCTCTGCTCATAAGCAGATGTGATAGGAAGACACATTATGTGGAGGACCACTAAAAGCTGCTGGATAATCTTTGCTTCATTTAGGAAGAGAGTGTGGTAGATTCTTGTATGGGTGACCTTTATTATTTCCTGAATGTCCTGTTTTTGCCCAATGCTCATTTTCAATGATAAAAAGTGATGCCTTTACCTCTTGTAGGTTACAAAGTCATCAGCAACCCTTGTAAATAGATAATACATCTCCAGCTAAACAACCTTGTTATCCATCTACAGCACTGCCTATAACTTTTAATAACAGGATTAGAGCTAAATATACTTTCTTTATGGCCTTGAATTAATAGCTTAGATCCAGGTAGTCCCCATCGCATGAGCAGGCATTGACGTATGGCTGACATCAGTGCCAAAAGTGATAAATTCAGCGCTGAAATTGCAGAGTTAGGACCTCTGAATGGTTGATGCTGCAAATTCTTCTGTCCCAAAAGCATCATAGCCCAGTTTGGTATTACAAAGTCATTACACAGACTGATGAATTAAAACCATTTTGAAGTCCTTTCTTGATGTTTTATAATTGAGTTGAGCTAAGACATGTTTCTATGAGGAATATGAGCAAAGATTACACCTTAGCAACTCAAACATGAAGGTATACATGGATTTGATTACGGTCCTTAACAGAAAAAAAATGTGTGCTATAATCCTATGCCTTGTGGGTTTTCAATCCTTTTCTCCTTTTCATTAAATCTTTTAAGTTTTTATGAAAGGCTTGATTAACAGTAGGTATATTTTGCCTTAACCCTCTGCTACCACTTTTTTTCCTTCAGTAAGAGATTGCCGTGTCATTAATTATAATGTCAATTTATTATGGTCATTTAAGTTATCCAGTTTTAATTTTCTTCTGTATCTTATGAAGGGTGCACACAGAATAAGACTCCATGTTGGAAAATATTATATTAAAAAAAAAATAAAAATCTGGATTAGACCTCCTTACAGACAAGTTACAGCATTAGATTTTTTTCTGGTTAGATCATCTTCTTAGAAATATCACCCAGAATGAGTATGGGTAAGTAGAAGAGAAATACTAAAGATGGAACTGGTTTTTTAGTGAGGGAACACTTGGCATACACTAAAAAAGACTTCATAAGTTAAGAAAGTGGTGCCCTTTTAAGTCTGACAGAGCTCAAACTCAGTGAATACACACCATTGTAATGAATAAACTGACTCCAGCAGGAACACTCTGTCCAATTGCAAATTTTGTCAGGAACTCAATACATTCACTTCGACTGATTAACCTAGAAACAAGAACTCTAAGTCTAAACATCATTCTTCTTATCTCCTCCAGGGAAAGGGCACGCACAGATGAGCACGGCAGCTTGTGCAACAGTACCAGGAGTGGACCAAGCTATTTCAGAGATTACCATCTGAAAACATCCATTCCAGAGTTCACTTCACAAAAAATCATGCACTGGATTTTGTGAAGGACTTTTAGAGACAGTCAGCTACCCACTCTATTGCTCATTCCATTGTCACAAAAGCCTTGATAACACTTTATCATTTAAAGTGCCCTGTTTTTTATTATCTCCTCTAAGTGCTCCTGTTGAAAATGTTTGAAAAAGCAGCTTTGTTCAGCACAAAACTTTGTGTGCTGTCAAAGTGAAAAATCCTTGAAAATGTTTCAGAAAACTGAATGTGGATTTCTAGACAGAAGTCTGTACTCATATTTCAGAGAAAATGAAATAAGCTGAACGGGAACCACTGAGTTAAATAAAACCCCAAAATAATCTAAATAAATATTTACTCTGCACTGTGGTTGACAGGACAATACAGATAGCTGTCACATGACAGTGTTTTGTGCAGTTGGAGAGCAATAATTTGAATTCAAGTACTTAATCTTTATGCAAATATGCTGAAGATCTTGTCGTATTCATTGTCTTCCACTTGATGGTTTATTAAGAAAGAATACTTCCCACATGCAGCAACTAATAACTCAAATATCTAAAAATGCCTTGAAAGCACTTAACTACAATTCCAGATCCAGCTGCTAACAATGGTTACTCTTTCTCAATTATCTTACTCAGTACCAGATGTATGCATTTACCATATCCTAAAGTCACCATTTTTCATTTTTATCAAATGTTTAAGGGCTTTTCTTTTACTTGTTTTAGTCACTTGAACAACTTGATTATTAAATTATATATTAGGAATATGTGATCATTTACATGTATGAACGACCTGCCTGAATCCAGCTGGAAACCTTCTTGACGAAAAAATGCAATTTTCAGACTCAGTCCAAGTTAGATGGACATGTTCTTAACCTTGTGGCCTCACATTTTAGGTATCTTAATGTTGACTCTCAAAACATCTTTTTACTGGTTCTCCTCTTCCATAAGCTGATCCTGTAATGAAATAACAAAGTTGCTCATTGTGACCTCATTATTGCTTGCTCCCACTTGGTGCTCCTGTTTTTTAACTAATTTTTATCCAGGACAAAACTCCCCATATAAATTTAAAATTTATTTCTCTTGGGCATGACTGCAACTGTGAAACTTCTGACTGATTATTAGGGACTCCAGTATCTTAGGTGGGTTCAAGTGCAGAGAGAGAGAAAAGAAAGCACAAGACACTCATGTCTTCAGGTACCAGAAGTTAAAAAAGTTGAAGGTGAGAATTTCCTCTTTCTTTCACCTTGAATGAGCAGATTAATATAAACAAGTGATATCAGGGAAATTACCCTATCACTGCTAGGTCTGGTAGTCTGTTCTGCTCTTTCTCCATTCCTTATATTCCCCCACACCACAAATGACAAAGTGAATTGGTGCTGGCCATGGTTATGTTAGATTTCAGCAATAATTAAATTCCTGTTATTTTTGCTTTGTTCTGTGTAGCATTTGAGAAAAAGATGGAAAGCTTTCCCCCAGGGCAGGGTGTGAAGGGAGAAATTTGCTGATTTTGCGTTGCCAGACAGAGCAAGACATGCTGTGAAATGACATCATCTAAAGGAGAGCTCAAGATAATTTTAGCAGTCAGTCACAGAACCGACACATAGTTTTTTCTGTATGCAACTTGCACATGGCTCTTCAGAGGACTTGTGAAATCCCATCATGAAGGGCAAATGCTGGGAAATGCTTAGTAAAGCCATGGGGGTTGTCTTTTGTTAAATTATGCATTTTTCTGTAAGGTACAAAAAAAACAGTAGAAAAGTCTTAGAGAGTTAACTGCTAACAACCAACCTTTAGAATCATAAACAGACAGATGACATGTTTTCAATATCAACAATAAAAGAACGGAAAGTGCCGGACAACAGCCTACCAACCCTGTTTGTCCTGGTTTCATGACAGTTTAAATGTGAATTCCTTGGGGACTGTAGCCTGTTCATCAGATATTAAGAACATTACTTGAGGAATTTCACAACTGTGTCTCTGAATTTTTTAAAATACCCAATGAGCTTTCAATGTGAGCTCTAAATTATGGACCCCTTTAGTTTTCCTGTCTGACCTTCTTCTTTCTCTCCAAACCCCTGTTATGCCAAACCCTATCCTCAAGAATTCCAGTAATGGAAAACACAGCCTCTTGCAAAATTTTTTGCAGGTTTTTTTCCCCTTCTTTTCCAGAAGTAGGTCAACTTTTACACAAGCTCCTCCAGGGTGACCCAGTTGCAGAGCAAAGGGAGTGAGAATAACAACATTAAACATGCACAGGAGCCCTCAGATCCCCTTTACTCAGGATGACTCTGCAACTCTCAGGATGTTATTAAAAACCTGGTGCGTCTCCATATGGCTCTGGGAAAGGAAAGAGAGAAATATCCAGGGACTGGATTACTACAGCAAGGCTGGTTCATTTGCTTAATAATTACGACTGATCTTAATCCTCAATATGGCCAAGGCCAGGAGAAAGGGACTCACCAATTTGGGTGCCATTAAGAAAATCACCATGATGGAGTTACGAGAGAAACAACAGGGGCACAAAGACTTAGTGCTTGAAAAGGGAAAAAAAAAAAAGTGTCAAAAAAAAGTTGTTATCATCAGCTTAATTTATTTTCAGTGACGCAAAAGGGGATTTGTATCCTAATTAGAAATCTAAATTACCAATGTCTCTTCCTGTATCTGCTCCCAGGAAAATTATTTATTGTAATGCTTGGCAATTAGGTTTGGAGAGAAAAAAATCACAAAACTTTCATTTGTAGTGTTAGAAACCATGTTCTTAAAAATCTGTTTTATCAATAAGATGATTCTCAGAACATTTAAAATTATAATTTTTTTTAACCTGTTACTCTCTGCAGCTCCTTTCTGATCATGTTAGTCCTGAATTTGCAGCATGCAATAATACAGTCTATATTAAACCAATATTTTTTATTACCAAAATAGGCTGGATGGTGGGGTTTTCTTCATATTGTAATAACACCAATGCCTTAATATATATTTGAAACTTTTAAAAAATAAATTGAAATCTGAAATGGAAAATTCTCACATACTGTACCATTCACATAATTTGTGTTTTGACTCTGGGAAGAGAAAGAAATGAAGGATCACCTGGATGTGAAAAAAAAAGTTGAAAATTAAATTTTTTCTGGTTTCATCTGGGATAGAGTTAATTTCTTCTCAGTGGCTGTTCCAGTACTGCGTTTGGGGTTTGGAATGAAAATAGTGCTGATAACACACTGATGGTTTGGGTTTTCACTCAGTTGTGTTTATCTAAGTCAAGGATTTTATTTTCATTTATTTTCTCCTGATCTGCAGGTGAGGAGGGTCACAAAGGAAACTGGGAGGGAACATAGCCAGGGCAGGTAACCCAAACTGGCCAAAGAGATTCTTCACACCACAGAACGTTGTTCCCACTGTATAAACTGGGGGAGTTACCAGGAATGACAGGTGAGCTGGCCTGGGGAAAGGGGGTCTGGCATCAGGCAGCAGGTGATGAACAATTGCTTGTGCATCACTCGTTTTTCCCTTTGTATTATCTTTATCATTATCATTATTACTGTATTTTACTTTCTTTTCAATTATTAAACTGTTCTTATCTCAGCATACCAGTTTTACTTTGATTCTCTTCCCCATTCCACCAGGATGGGAAAGAGGGAAGGGTGAGTTGAGCAAGTGGCTGTGTGGTGCTTCGTCTCCAGCTGATCTTAAAACCACAACAAACTTTACAAACATTTTAGAAACCACCCAGCAGCAGCGTTGCATTACTGTCTCTCCACATTCCTCCAGTCCTGGATCAAGACTGTTATTGTGCAGAAGAAACTCTGGCTTCCCAAATAGCCTGGGTTTTTTGGATTGTGGTATGATTCCATCTCTGAAATGTGAAATGTGAAATGTGAAATGGCTCTGAAATGTGTTTGTCTCCAGTGACCAGGTGCTGATGGCACTTATGTGGTACCAAATCTGCCTTAAAAAAAAATTATCTGGGTGATACCTGGTTCTTCATCTTTCCCTGCCATCATCTCAGCAATATCTTTACTTCTGCAAGTGTTTTTATCCACATCAGCAGTCCCACAGAGGCTCACACACTTCCAGCACATGGAATCACAGAATCCTGAGGGATGGAAAGAACTTCTAAGATCCCTGAGTCCAGCTGCCAACCCAGCACTGCCAGATCCACCCTGACCCACATCCCTAAGCACCACACGGAAAGATTTAGCACCAGAGCTTTGAGCAGCAACCACCCAGCCTAAGTGAAGGACCATGAAAACTGCAGTGGGTGACAACTTTTGCCGTTAGCCTGAGGTCACCTTGAAGGCCACAAACGAATGTGCTGACTGTCAAACCGACCCAATCGCTATGAAAAAGGCATCATGACAGTTTAAGGTAAGCATAAAACAGAAAACACGGCGTCTAAATGCCCGGCTCTCTTTCCCAAAGCTCTGTGAGACCATCCCATCCTTTGGGGATATCATCATGTGCTGTGATTAAACACAGGCTCTGCTTCAGGAGGTTGGAGCCGGTGTTGGGCACATGCAAATTTAAACAAGCAGCTTCTGAGAGCATGACTTATGGAGCAGACCATCTGCCTGTGCTGTCCTGCTTTCCCACACCTCCAGCTGTTCCCACAGCCATTCAATTTAGATTTCACGCCACCACCAGACCGGAGGAGGTGAGCTGGGAATGAACCTCTCAGTAATAGACATACAATTTCAATATAATATACTATCTTTAGGTTAAGAGTTACAGACCAGCTTCCATTCTAGATCTGTTTGTTATTGCTTTAGACTGTGCATTTTTCTTTCCTTCTCAAAATGCAAAGATGAAACAAAATTTTCTGGTATTAAAAAAAAATCACCAGCTGTCACCAGAGAAACTAACAATCCACACAACCTGTGATCATGAGATGATGGAGAAAATAAAATAGATATATAGGGCATCATGTTACCATTAACATATTTATTTTACTACTGATATTTTCTAATTTATGGAACATCGTGTTTAAAATTGATGTCAGAAATTTTCATAAAATTAATTATTTTTATTAAAAACCCATTAAAAACATTTCAGTACTTAAGCACTTTCAATTATTAAAAAAAAAAAAAAAAGTTTGGGAAATATTTTCTCTCCTGTGGAGCATTTGAAAACATTACTCTGAATAAAGATGGGGGTTTTTTTCCACTGCTGTATGCCAACATGAAGATAAGTGCCATCTGTGAAAGGGATCTCTTTATCAGGCTTCAACAGTTGTAGGGAAATGCTAACAGAAGTTATTGTTGCACAGAATGGGAAACATATCCTAGGAGAAACGGACACTTCAAAAGCACTGAGCACTGGGACACACAGAAAAGTTCTGTTTCAGTTTATAAAAGTTTCCAGAGGTCGCATTCCACTCCCTCCTGTGGCTCTGGCCCAAAACAAAGCCCTACAGAACCACAACAAGTGTCAGAAAAATGCACTCCAAAGCTGTAAATGGTTTGTTGCTCATTTCATTCCAGAAGAAAGCAAGAGTGTAGGGAGAATTACTGACTATTTTGAAATCAAAGACTATAAGCAGTGATCTGTTTATTTAGACATTATGCATACAGGGTTTTTTTTTCTTAAATTTGAAAATATGATAATATGTAAGAATCTCTCAAAAAGAAAGAAAATAATTTAGCACATGGAAATTGATAATGTCCCTGTAAAGTAAAAATACTGCCCTGAAAGAACGTTTATGGATACATTTTTTTTTTTTTTTAAGAGAAACACAATTATAGTCATACAGGGGTCCCTTCTAGGTAGCACTTATTTTAGGGTGAAAGAACAGAATGTGTAAAATATTATAATTTTCAGGTAGCCAGCTTTTGACTGACCAAGAAAGTAATTTTTTGAAACTTTTCTGTAGTAAGTGGACTGATTTGGTGCTTATTCATACATAAAATGAGAAGTCCAGAAGTGACATTTAAACAGATTAATAGGCATCCAGAGTAAATAATCAAAAAGGCAAAATGCTGAAACGAAGGAAAAAAACATGATAGGAAAAGCATAATCTTTATCTTCCTACTTAATCACTTGAATGTGCCCTGAATAAACCTATTTTCCTCCAACATCAGCTCTCAGAGAGTTTTTGGTCAGACTTGGAGAGCTTCTTACTACTAGAGATGAACTAGAGATGAACTGCCCAGTACCTGTGCCCTGAGTGGGGCAGATCCTCTGGAGCACAAGTTTTGGTCATGGTTATACACTAAACATTTGACCAAACAGATTTATGTATAAAGCAAGGAAATAATTTTTTTTTTTTTGTTAAACCATAAAACATTTTAATATAAGAAGAGATAACCCCTTGCTTGCATTAATCTTGCAAATTAGTAGATTTGGATTATATAATTTAAAACAGACCAAGGGTCTTTTCTGTAAAAAAAAAAAAAAGGCTCATGCAATTAAGAAAACTGAAAATGTCTGGAAAGAGAATACTAAAAAGAACCCCCAAAAAACAGTGCATGAATTTGTATAGCATGAAGATATCCAACTGTTATTTTTAACACACACCCAAAAAAAAGTAAAAATTAAGATGAAAGAAATCTGGACTAAAATGCGCTATTGATAATTGTGATCAGCACCAAAGAGAAGCAGACTGTCAGTATGTCTTTGTGGAGAATTCACTATTGACAAGAGCAAGAAATTACATGTTTTCAGAATAGGAACTTCTTCGACATATGCACAAATTTTACTGCAATATTACCACAGAAGGAAGCAGGATTTTTAGCATAATTACTAATTCATTCTCTCAAAGTCCTACAAAGACTGAAGATCTCCATATAGAGATATTTAAATGGCTGTCTGATGAAAACAGTCTGGAAATTTAGAGTTTCTGTTTAGTAGCTCTGAACACATATTCACCCCAAATGATTTATTGAAGTCACATTTGATACCACTTAGTTGTTAATAAGTACAGTTGTTGTATTTAGACATTGGTGCAATATGTCTTGTCTGTTGATCTAGCTGACAAAATTCAGAGGAAGGCAGTTTTGACACTTAAATAAGAAAATGAGTCACTAGAAAAGGAAATGTTATTACTAAATGGTGCAAGATGATTTTTTTTCCCCCCCACTGGTCAGTACAGTATGGAAAATTACCCCTGTTTTAGTAGAGGTATTTTTTGCATATTTTTGAAAGGAAAGTACTCACTGTGATGGTGAAGAATGACTGGTGAGTAAATACGTAATTTAGAAACTATTTGATGTAAGATGGTGTCTATGATTCCTCTTCCAGTTCCACCAGCATGAATCTCTGATGAGTCTTTGAGGTCAATGGTCCAGAAACATAATTATCTCTAGAATAAGTGATCTGAGAGTTGGGATTGTTTAGCCTGGAGAGGAGAAACCTTGGGGTAACCTCAGCACCCTTCCAGTGCCTGAAGGAGCTACAAAAAAGAGGAGACAACTTATAAGGGCCTGCAGGGCCAGGAGTCAGGGAATGGATCC
>VZTX01013070.1:0-50799 GCA_013400915.1 Pardalotus punctatus
GCTCGCGAGGCTCAGCTCGCCCCAGGCTTCCCCTCCTCACCGGCCCCTCGGGGTGCCGGTAACCGGGGCTGCTCCGGGGCTGGGGGAGCCGGGCTCGGGGGCAGGGAGGGCGCTCGGCGGCGGGGCCGGGGGCCAGAATGGCCCTCGCCGGGTGTCCCTGCAGGGCTCGCAGGGGCTGTGAGGTGGAGCAGCCTCCTTCCCCTCAGGAGCTGCCCTGGCGTGAGTGCCAGTTTGGGCTGTGCTGTTGTCGTTAAGGTGTGAGTGTGTTGAACAAGAGCTGTGGGTGATGTTAGACTGCAGTCTTGGTGTGTGTCTGTATGTGTAAACAGAAATATATAGCCCTATGTATATGTATATATGCATGGTTATATAACTCTTTAAGGTTGTTGAAATGGGTGGCGCTTGGAGGAAAGATGTAGAAAGAGATTGCTGTGATATATTTAGGAAAGGATCATGGACAGTCACTTTTCCCTGTTGCAAAGTAAGCAGAATGAAAGGAAACGTTAGCCAGCAGTGAAAGACTAAGTGAAAGTACCATGGCTTTGTGTGAAGTTTTGCACTATCTCTATGTTCTCTTCTGAAGGAAGGCTTTTGTTTTCTTCATACTGATGGAATATTTAAAGATCCAGGCATTTGTGTTTTGTCTCACTTTAAAGATCCTTATGTGAGTTGGGGTATCTGTTTTCTCACAAGCTTTCCTGAAGTTTTTGAGCTAGTAGAAGCTTTTCTCCTTTTCCCTTTTTTTTTTTTTTTTTTTTTTCTCCCAGGAGGTTGTAAGTGAGGAGAGTGAGGAGGAAAGCAATGGAGTCAACTTGATGGAATTCTCAGATGAAATCCTTCTGCACATCCTCAGCTACGTCCCTTGCACAGACCTGGTCCTGAACGTCAGGAGAACCTGCAGGAAACTTGCAACACTTTGCCTTGACAAGAGTCTAACACATACAGTTCTGCTTCAGAAGGACTATAAGGTGGGGACAGTAGCTTGTTTCTTCTGTTAGCTGTGAAGACAAATCTGACTTCTGAAAAACAATGCCAAGAAGTAGAACTTTCCAGTGTGTCTCCATAAATAGACTGCTCCTGAACTCTGAAATCAAATACACAATATACTGTTTTATAAAAGTATTTGTTTTCCAGAATGTGTTATTAGAACAGCTCTGTCCTCCCTTAGTTATATAAAATACTGTCAGTGAAAACTTATCTTCTCCATGTTTCTGGAAGCTAACATGAAAGTAAACATGACCTTCCATTTGTAGCTGTGGTTGTGTAAAATTACCATTTTCGCAAAATATGTTTTCCATGTTGTTGTACAAAAAAATCTTGTGAGTGTTGCTGTCAGGCATGCAGTCAGCAAAGCCAGAAATTGTGTGCATGTTATAACAAAAATAAAGCGTGGGATGGAAGGGTGATACATTTAACGGGAACTGTATCAGCCAGTGCAGGCAAGGGGAAGCCCCTCTTTCTCATTTCCAAAAGAGGAAACTGAATGAAGAAGAATGGAAACATTGTTCTTTCAATTTGAGTTTCTGCACATAGCCAGCCCTGCTGAAATAGCTTTGCTGATAGAAAATAGAGGTGGTTTTCCCTTCCACACTCAGCTGCTGAACAGCTTTGGCCCCCCAGTTTGTAATGCAGGACTGCAGAAGCAAAAGGAAGTGTAATCTTAGGAGTCCAAAGCATGGCAGACTGAGCTGCCAGCAGTGTGATAATTCTTAGGCTGTGCTGCCACCCCCAAAACTTTGGATGAGCCACATAATCCAAGTGCCAGCCACTCTTATCCCCGTCTTCAGCTGGGAAACTGAGTCAGTGCCCATCATTGCCGTATATCTCATCGAATGTGGTTTTGTTTGGGTGCAGGTAAACAAAGACAAAGTGAAGCAGCTGATGAGAGACATTGGAAAGGAGATCTACCAGCTGAACATGGCTGGGTGCTACTGGCTGCCCAGCTCCACTATCGACCACGTAACACGGTGCAAGAACCTGGTCAAGCTGAACCTGTCCGGGTGCCACGTCACCTCTCTCCGGCTCTCCAAGATGCTCTCCACGCTCCAGCACCTGTGCTCCCTGGCCATCGATGTGAACCCAGGGTTTGATGCCAGCCAGCTGAGCAGTGAGTGCAAAGCCACCCTCAGCCGTGTCTTGGAGCTGAAGCAAACCCTTTACACGCCCTCGTACGGTGTCGTCCCGTGCTGCACCAGCCTTGAGAAACTGCTGCTTTACTTTGAGATCCTCGATCGCTCACGGGAAGGGTTTATGCTCTCTGGGCAGCTGATGGTGGGCGAGAGCAACGTTCCCCATTACCAGAACCTCCGCATCTTCTACGCCAGGCTGGCTCCTGGCTATGTCAATCAGGAGGTGGTGAGGCTGTACTTGGCAGTGCTGAGTGATCGGACACCTGAGAACCTCCACGCCTTCCTCATCTCTGCCCCTGGCAGCTTTGCGGAGACGGGAGCCACCAAAAACCTCCTGGACTCCATGGCTCGAAATGTTCGTCTGGATGCTTTACAGCTGCCCAAAGCCTGGATTAATGGCTCTGGGCTCCTGCAACACTTGAAGTTCAACAACCCTTTCTACTTCAGCTTTAGCCGATGCACCTTATCTGGTGGGCACCTGATCCAGAGGGTCATTAATGGTGGGAAGGATCTTAAAAGCCTGACCAGTTTGAATCTCAGTGGCTGTGTTCACTGTCTGGCCCCGGAGTCCTTGTTTCGGAAAGCAGAAGATGACATTGACAGCAGCATTTTGGAAAGCCTGGTGGTGTCTTGCTGCAACCTGAGACACCTGAACCTGTCTGCAGCTCACCACCACAGCTCTGAAAGCATAGGGAACCACCTATGCCAGCTCCTGTCCAGGCTAAAGCACCTGCTCTCATTAGCACTACCGGTTTGCTCCATCACAGATGTTGCTGCGAGCGTGGAGAAACCTCCCACAACACCTAATTTGGTGCCCCAAACATTTGGAAGGAAAGTTCGGATTGGGATACAGACATATCCGAGGAACTCAGGGGACCAGGCAAATCAGAAGATCGAGTCTTCAGTGTTTTGGGCTCTGATGGGAAGCCTCCGATTTTTGGAAACCTTGGAAATAATTGGGTCCAGTTTCTCCTCTGCCATGCCCCGCAATGAGCCAGCGATTCGGAACTCGTTGCCTCCCTGTGTCCGGGCACAGAGTGTGGGGGATTCAGAGGTGGCTGCCATTAGCCAATTGACTTACCTGCAGAGCCTCACCTTAGCACAGCTGCCAAATATTCTTACTGGCTCTGGGCTCGTCAACATTGGGGTGCAGTGCCAGCACCTGCGGACTCTTTCCTTGGCCAACCTGGGCATGATGGGCAAGGTGGTCTATATGTCTGCTCTCATGGACATGCTGAAACATTGCAAGTGTTTGAGAGATCTCAGGTGAGGGGCTGCTCTTGAACATCTCCCGTTTTGTCTGTGGATCTCCAGAAATGTGATGTGTCATTTGCTGTGGCTGCTGTTAAAAGTGTTCTGGTCCAGAGTAGCTGCAATGGCTTGAAAACTGGGTATTTTCCTTCCTGACTTGTGGAGAACAGGAAGGCATTGCATGTTTTCCTTGAGGGCTCAGGATATGCCCTTTAACCAGTGTTTTAGGAGCAAAAAGTGCTGTGACTGCCTTCCTTTTAGATAAGGAAGAGTGCATGCTGCATATTTGGGAGCTAGCAGCCTGTCAGGGCTGGTTAAATACTACATGCCTTTGCTGACTTTTTGGCTTTGTGTACATGCACATCTCTTAAATTTCCAGGAAGGAAGAGACTCCTACACTGTCTAGATAATGTGGAGTTTTCGTTACGTGTCCCAATGAGATATTTGTCTGCCTTTGGTTTGTATGGAAATCTCACCTCTTTATTTTTTTTCTTTTCTTGATAATGTACTGAAAACATTCCAGATTTAGAGTTTGTCCTGTTGGTGTTCCTCTCCTGGCAGGATTTAAAGGATCCTACCAAAGATCTGATCCTAAAGGGTGCACATAGGAGCTTAATCGTAGCCAAAATGTGCTTGTGGAAGCAAAGGGCATGAACTGTGATGGTTTCCTGCCACCAGTCTATATGAACATAAATATTATCACTTTAGAGAGATGCTTTTTATGGTTTTTTTTTTCCCCCCCTAAATCAGCCTCTTTCAGTGAAACTGAAGAACCTGTCAGTCACTTTGTTCAGAAACACATCTAAAACACTGTGCAGTTGTAACAGTAAGGTCACAGTTCAGTTACTGTGGCTGAAATCAGTGCTCATGAGACTGGTGTTTGTGTGCCTGTTCCTGATCCACTGCAATAGTGAGGGAGCCAGGGATGGTAAACCACCTTAGGAAGATTTTAATTTTCCACCACTTCCCATTTATAATGGGCAAGAAGTGTTCTGGTCTCTCATCCAAGGCATGGCAGCTGTTGGGAACTTGGTCACTCAAGGTCTTGGGTTACGTGAATGTGTCTTTAACCTTGAGGAAAGTAAACAGCCATGGAGGGGCTGAGGGCTGGGGAAGGAGATTTGGGTGTGCAGGGTTGCGTTGCTCATCCTAGGCCCTGTAGTTTCCTGAGGCTTTGAAATGGAGGCCAAGAGCAATACAGATGGGAGGCAGTGCAGAACCTGGAATAAAGGCTGGAACAAGGGTGTCTCCTTGCATTTGGATGGAAGCTGTCACTCTTGTTTCCTGAGTAAAGTCTAAGATTTTATATTGGCTTAAGGTGTTTTTAGAAATTAACACTTCCTCTTGATAATGTAGTTTCCTTTTGATTTGAATAATTCCCTGCTGTTTCCACCCTTTTTTTTCCCTTCCCAGTTTTCCAGGCTGAGGAGCAAGTTTAAGGGGCTATTCGTAAGCAACATTGCCACCTAGTGATCGATGGGCGGTATTGCAGGGGTGGCTCGTGTGTCCCAGGGATCCACCTGGAAACCTGGATCCTGGAGATTCTGTGCTTTTTGTCCTAAATTTACAGTGACCCAATAACGCTGTTGAAAAATTGAAGAGGCTTCCCATTCCCTTAATATTAATTTTAATTTATTACCCGAAGTGCTGATATGCTCTTAGCATCTCTTCAGGCAATGCCAACCAACAGCAGCCGCAGGCTGAGACTGAAACAGAATTTATCAATTAACAGGATTAAGTTGCTGAGATACTCCTGCATACTACAAAATCCTATGCAGAGATTATCCAGATCAGGCTGGGCCCGACAGCTTGTTATCACCTAATGGATTAACCTTCTCGGAGCTCTTGGCTTTCCTGACCCAATGACTGAGATTCCCAAGTGCTCTGAAGCCTGGTAGTAAATCTGCACTAAGCAGATGAACTCTACTGGTGGCAGAGGCCCTGAGCAGGTTCAGCCTCCTGCAGGCTGCTTTCTGTTCCCATCACATAAAGTTATGCTTCTGGTTAAAACACAGAACCCTTGATGGCCAGGTATGGCTTGATGGTCTCATTTTGTTGTCCTGCTGGATCACTGTGATAGAGGATCCTGTCTCTCTTCCCTGGGCCAGGTGTTTAAGGTAAAGGTTGGTTTGATGATGGTTGTTCTTCCTGTGGGAGAGCAGTGACTCTGATCCTTTGCCAGGGCTGGTTGTGGCCACTGTGTTGGCCTCAGTTCTACATCACCCTGTGTGCACTGTGTATTTTTCATGCCTTCTGCTCCCCAGGCAGTAAACTGGAGATATGACCAGTTTGGTCAGTGTTTGTGCACTGGAGCAGACAGCTCCTAAATCCACATCACATGCTTGGTGGATGTCAGGTAGCAGAATCCAGGCTGTGCTTGTAAGACCAGAATGGATCTGCTGCTCAGACCCAAGGCTTGTCTTACCCACCATACTTTGTGAAAAACTTGCAAAACCGGCATTACTCCAGAGTTACTCCCTGTGGGTGCCGGAATTCTGCAGTTTAGGGCCTTCCTGCCTATTTGTGCCCTTGTCCTTCAGGGTTGGAGGCCCTGCTTGATCCATTTGCCAGCCCCCCATGAATGTGCTATGTCTTTCCCTCTTGTCTGAGAGCATCCCAGGCATGAATTGCCCATTGACTTGTTTTTTTTTATTCCTGCAGGCTGGAACAGCCATACTTCTGTGCAGGCGCCCAGTTCTTCCAGGCACTGAGTCACTGCTCCTCTCTCCAGCGGCTTTGCATCGTCTCCCGGAGCGGGACTCTGCAGTCTGACGCAGTGATGTCATTCATGGCCAACTGCCTTGAGGTCATCATGTGCCACATGTTTATGGGAGAATCTCTTACCGTTTGCAAAAATCTCCAGCAGTCCATTGTCCGGAGGTGAGTGCGGAAAGGGGTGGATGTGGGATTTCTGGAGCTGTTGAAGATTTATCTCCATTCCCTTGCTTGCCAAGGTTTATATGGCTTGGAGCGCTTGTTCCAAGGAGCTAATAGGTAATATGTAACTGTTTGGCACATAAACCAGCCTCTTACTTTAATAAGAGTGAATCAGTGAAATATTTGAAGGTATTGTATGAATTTTTGATTCCATTCCCACCCATGTTCTCTGCAGTTCTGTTGGCCGAGTTGAAGTTCTGGATCTAAAGCTCCATCATAAATCAAATGACACTTTTTGTGTAAACAAAACATCTGCCGACATTTTAAGTACTGAGAGATTTGACCTTGAAGCTTTCCTCCTTTCCCACAAGTGACTAAGATAATTCTCTGTCCTCTAATCACTTGTAAATGTCACTTACTGATAATCCCCTGGCAGTGCAATTCAAAGCCTTTAAAGGGTTGTTGTGAAGGGTTTTTTCTTCGGTGGGTTCATGAGGGGGGAGAATTGGTACAAACTGCCTTTGCACGTTTGGCAGTTCTTAAATGCATTTTGCTTGGCCCCTTGCAGTGTTCTGAGGCTCACGTGGTGGGAAACGTTTGTGTGTGCGCCGTGAACTGCATTTGAAAAGAGAGCTTTTAATTACGCTTGGCATTTGGAAATCTTCTAATAATGGCAGTCATCTTACAAAATATTTCCCATGCAGCAGACTTTCCATTATTATCTTTTTTTCTATAAGGCTATTTCCCCGCCTTCAGTCTGTTTTCTTTGTCACCTACTGTTGCTGTGCCCTGTTAAGCTCTAATAAAAATTTCAAATCACACGGCGTTATTAGTGCATCCTAAAGGGTGCTCCTCCCCCCCAGCCTTCCTCCAGCTTCAAACTGACTTATTACACTTGGCTTGTTTCCGTGGATCAAATCCAGAGGAGGCTGTGACTATATTAGCTCCCTACCAAACTGCTCCTGAGATCGTTGCTGCCTCTGAAAGCCTCTGTGTCCTTCTGGGATAGGGATTGGTGGAAACATCTGAGTAAACTCCTTGTGATGCGACAAGGATTCTTTGAGTTTGTTTTACACAGGGCTTCATATCTGTAAAAACATTACTGGATTGATTTCAGTTGTGCTTTGGGGATCCTTAGAAAGAACCAAAAATCTGCAGTTCCCTTTTTTTGTTTTCCCTCCCTTCTGAGGTGCTGTTGCAGCACTGCCCGAAATTTTGATGTCCACTTACTGGGCAGAAATACACCATTCTGCAGTCTTTTCTCCCTTTTTTTCTCTGACATGGACTGATTCTCCCTACATTCTGAACCTCTTTATAATCTAAACCCTGGGAACTTTCCAAAGAGCAGCTGATGCCTCATGGAAATGTTAAAAACTATTTTTATATTTAGCGACAGTTCTGGCTGTCAAACTTATTTTCTCCTTTTGTATTTTATTAATAGAGACACTTGTATGAAAACAGGGTATTTTGAAGGTTGGGTTTTGGAGTTTTTTTTGCTGAAGAGAGCATCTGCTCCCACTGCAAATTCTACACCTGAAGTCATAATCCTCTGTGACATTGTAATTGGTGGCTCTGGAAACGATTTTGATGTCACGTAAGATTACGACTTCAGGAGGAGGATAAGCAATGGGAGCAGATGCTCTCCTAAGCAACAAAGATTCCATTCTCATGCAACTGTCCCTAGTAATAAAATGGAAGAAACAAAATACAGAAAATGATGTGTAAGCAAAGCCTGGAGTCTTCCACGAGCCATCAGCGAGATTTTAACCATGTGACTTCTCCAGTGATCACATTCTCTTCCTTGCTCAAAAGTGCCTTGGGATGGGGTCAGAAATTGACTTTCTGACTGCATTTTGTCTGCTACTCCAAGGCAGAGAGATGTGCAGTAAAATCTGTATGTGAGCTTAAACCTGTGGGTAAGGCTCCAATTCATACAGCATGGCTTCCTCTAAAAATGTGCTGCTGGTGTCCCTTTAATCCAAGTTTTACACTGGGCAGCAAACTGGAAATTATCTATCCTTGTGCCAAAATGAAATAAGGTGGTTTTTCCTTATTTTTTTCCATTTGTTTGGAATGTGTGTAGATGCTCTGTGTAAAGATGGAGAGGGAGTGGGAAGGAGAAGGTGAGAGGAGGGATCTCGATGAACCTTTGTTTGCTCCCTTTCTTGAGCTGGGGCAATTGATCCATATTCCTCAGGTCCCATTGAGGGTCAGAGTTCCCACTTTAGGGGCTGTGGAGATGGTGTCATTTAGGCTGAGAGGTGGTTTTGAACAAGGAAATGGGGCCAAAGTAACTCCCGTTCTCCCAATGCCTCTAAAAAGAGAAGAAATGTGAGTGGGGATGGAAAGGACCCAGGGCTGGGCATGTACCAGGAGTTTGCTGCAGAAGGTAGAGCTGAGAGGCCTTGAAAATGCAGTGTAGTGCAGGGCAATAGTTTTTCAGGTGTGGATGCACAGGAGGGTTTAGGTGACAGAGGAGGCCAGAACCTATTTTGGGAGAACAGACTGGTTTCAGCTGTGGAATTGTACTGGAAGATGGCGAATATACAGGGTGTGGTGATGGGATCTTGGGAATTAAATCTGATGCATCACACCAATGCTTAAAGCCTGAACTGCTTCTCAAACTCCCTTTTTACTGTAAAAGGAGGTTAGTGTTATGTATTTCTGTTCCACTGGCCTGAAAATAGAGTTGTTCTCATGTCTCTTAGTCTTGTGACAGCTCTGAACCCGGCCCTGCGGTATCCAGCTTTCTGGTGAGCAGTTTCTGGTTGAAGTTTGCTGCTATTTGGGACAAACTGATTCGTTTGTTTAAGTCATTAAAAGCCTCTGATTCAGTTCTGCCTCTTTGGCAATGAAACACAATAAGCAGAGCAGGGCTCATCCGGAGCCTCATCAGCAAACAGGAGACTTGCAAGGGCAAGGTCTCCTCTGAGCTGTAGAGAAGACTGTAAAGATTGTTTCCCTCTGGGCAGATAAATCATTGCAGTGTTTTTCTTTATTCTTTTTCCTTCAGTGTGAATGGGAGGGGTAAGCTCCTTTATGGTTCAGGGAGATACTCTGCACATAAGAAGGGCGTAGTGGTTAGAGTGGGAGATGTGGCTTGAGTGATCCATATCCACTTCCCTGATCTTCCTCAGATTTCACATGTGACGGTGGTCTAGTCTCAGTTTCTGTGTAAATTGACTTTTTTTTTTTTTTTCCCATCACATGGTGCTCAGCTGCTGCCACACTTCAGATAGCAGCAGATCCAATGAACACAATGTTTTTCATTTTATGCTTGGACCCAAACGCTGCTGGAGTGCTCAGCTCCAAGCACGTGTTGTCCCTGTTTAAATAACTCTTCTGTTCAAACCACTGCAGCGTTAATTCCACAAACACTAAAATACCACAATTTGAGGCCCTGTGGTTGTAGATTCAGACATGACCCCAGATCTGCTTCTGTGCCAAGAGGCTTCTTTGCAGAAAAGGTAAATTTGCCTCGCCCTTTTGGGCTCAGCTGCTGTGCTCGGATTGTTTTTAAATTCTTGCACAGACTCAGGTCCGAGGAGATGAGCCTTCCAGGAGCTTTCCCAAGCTTTTCCACGGTGTTATTTTGTGGAAGAGTCAGTAGATGGAGCTGTGACCCACGGAAGGTTCCTACCGTTTACCGATAGGCTGCGTGGTAAATAATCGTATTTATATGCCTGTGTGTTTCTGCCCCAAAAATTCTGCGGGCAAGGAATTTGGATGACTTCAGGCTTGCACAGCTACATAGTGTGGTTACTGGGCACTTCACAAATGTGCAGGAGGAGTTGCTTTCCTGGTGAAGCTTGCCATCAAAAAACAGGCTGGAAGAGGGGATGGGAAATGCTTTGGCAAATACCCCCTTGGCTTCAAGGACAGATTTTTATTTTCCACTGTGTGCCTTTAGAATTTTGTTAGTTTTAGCTGAAGTGTTTAGATAGCTCCTGTCATTGTAGTGATTTCAAGGACTCTACAACACCAGACAATACAAGCCAGTGAAAAGTCCTTGGAAAAACACCTTGGAAAAAGATCAAGAAAGCTACAATAAAATAAAAACAAACAAACAAAAGAAACCCCTAAAGCAAAACAAAAAACCTCTGAGAAGACAACATCATTTGGGATTCTTCATAAAGAAGGGGGAAGGTGTCAAGGCGTAGAGGCGAGCTGTGATTTATAGAAACGGAATCCAAGGGAGAAACCGTGGTGCAGCTGGAGTGTGTTTTGGGGTGCTGGGTGGGCAGCTGGGCTCAGCTGTTCGTGTCTCCCAAAAGTGCTGTTGTAAATTCCTGGAGTCTGAGAGCTGTTGGGAGATGGTGTAGAGGGCTGGGGCTGCCTGGAGTCCTGGAGCTGCATCCCCCCAGAGCTGTGGGGTCGTGGTTCTCTCCTAAGCTCCCTGCCCCTGTTCCCCAGTTGCACTGGTAGCTCTCTCCAGCAAATGTCTTTGCAAAGCACCTGAGCAGCTCAGCACTGGTGAGGCCACACCTCAAATCCTGGGTTCAGTTCTGGGCCCTTCACTTCAGGAAGGACACTGAGGGCTGGAGTGTATCCAGAGAATGGAACAGAGCTGGGGAAGGGTCCAGAGCACGAGGCCATGAGGAGGTGGGGGTGTTTAGCCTGGAGAAAAGGAGGCTCAGGGGGGCCCTTCTGGCTCTCTACAGCTCCCTGACAGGATGGTGCAGCCAGGTGGAGGTTGGGCTCTGCTCCCAGGGAGCAAGGAACAAGACAAGAGGAAATGGCCTCATGTTGTGCCAGGGAAGATTTAGGATGGATGTTAGGAACAATTTCTTCACCAAAAGGGTTGTCAAGCACTGGCAAAAGCTGCCCAGGGCAGTAGTAGAGTCCCCATCCATAGAGGGATTCAAAAACCATGAGGATGTGGCACTTGGGGACATGGTTCAGTGGTGACCATGGCACTGCTGGGAGAATGGTTGGACTTGGTGTTACGGGACTTTTCCACTGTAAACAATTCTGTGATTCTGTGACTCAGATCACTCTTGANCAAAAGCTGCCCAGGGCAGTAGTAGAGTCCCCATCCATAGAGGGATTCAAAAACCATGAGGATGTGGCACTTGGGGACATGGTTCTGTGGTGACCATGGCACTGCTGGGAGAATGGTTGGACTTGGTGTTACGGGACTTTTCCACTGTAAACAATTCTGTGATTCTGTGACTCAGATCACTCTTGAGGTTAACCAGTGCTGGAAAGTGCAGAGAATTTTACTAATTTAGGACAATCTGATTGTTCTGGGGATCTACACCCAGAGAAAGAGGAACACAAACTTACCCTGCCTTGTGCCTGTGTCAGGTATGAACACTGCTGAGTTTGAAGTGACTTGCACAATAAGATTCCTGCCACTTTCTAGGAATAGCTTTCTGTCTGAATTAGATCTTCCTATTCAATCTTCTGTAGCATTACCTAAATTTCCCCATGCTTGTTATTGTCCTTTTTTAAAGTGAAACTCTTGGCTGAATCTTCCCTTTTTCTTAAACTGCTGATGCCAGTGGCCCTGTGTGGCTGTGAGAGCCATGAGCTCGCTGAAGGGATGAAGCAGCCTCCTGGGATTCAGCTGCAGAAACAGGGCTTCCAGGGGGGAGCACAGGGCTGAAACTGAGTATCTGGAAAGTGCTGAGTGAGCCAGTCCTTCTCCTGGCATTTAGCACAGGACTGAGCTATCACAAATGAATTTTTGATCACCTCAGGGCTAAGCATTCCCCCTTGCCCTGGATATCCCTGCAGCATTCTGCTTGCCTGGATCCTCATTGTGGTCTCATCCTCAGAAAATCCCTTCTGGGGCCCTCTTTTACTGTTGGAGGGGGTGGAGAAGGCTGTAGAGGCAGTAGGTGATTGCAAGATCATCTTTGAATTCAGCCGAGTCCTGCAGCTCCCGTGCTGCCCACCCGACTGCTGCAGTCCTATTGACACTGCAAAAAGCTGCTATGAGCACCTAGGGCTTATCCAAGATTTTCAAGTTGGTTTTGCATCCCTTCAGCACCTTCTCTTCCTTCTGACCTTGAAGAAGTCCCTGCCTGTACTCTCCTGGTCCCAGAGCTGCCGGCAGTGGCTGCTGATCCCATCCCGCCAGCCCCAGCTTGCCGAGCGCTTCGGCCCGCACAAGTGGGATTGCAGAGGACTTAATGTATCGCCAGGCTGGTGTAGTGAATCATTAGCATCCTGCTCAAGCTTTCATTGTCTGTTTCATTTCCTGCTCTTGGAAACCCCTGAATCATTCTGTCACAGACTGAATAACAAACTGCATCCTTGTCGGCTTGCGTTGCCCAAGGATTCCTTGGCGGGCTTGGTGAAGGTTGAATGCATGAGGTGTGGCCCAGACACCTTTGCTTCTACCAGGGATCTTGTTTATGGGGGGTTTCAAATACTTTACAAGCCAGCAGGGCTTGTGGGACCATCCCCAGTTTGCCATATTAATTTATCTTCTTTTGGGGGTACTGACAAACCCCCTTCTTTAAATGCATTCCTGTGGCTGACCCAAATGGCTTGTTCTAACTGCCAGCTCATGTGTTTTGAAAGGAATTCAGTTCTGAAACCTTCCTCAGCGGGCAGATTGGTTTGTGCATGAAATAACTTTCAAGGATTGTCTTCTCTCTCTTGGCTGAGAAATAATATTGGAATAGCACTGTCGTGCTTTCTCTTCATGAGGGTGTAAAAGGCTGAACGGAAGCATTAACTGCAGCTTTAAAGCATTTCCATAGTAAAATAAATCTAATTGAGCAGTTATTGCAGTAGCTTTTTAATTTGTGGAAGAGATTAGGAAATAACTTCCAGCTTGCTCTGGCAGAGCACTCCCCTAGGACGTGTCCTGGGCGCTCTGGCATCGCTCTTTGGGTTCTTATTCCCTCCCCCTCTAATTGTCCGGTCACATTTGAGTGATGCAGAGTTCAGCTGGCAAAATAAGGTAGGAACCTCAGTCTGCAGGCGTGTTTGATACAAACCTCAGTTCACAGGAGAAGTAGCAGAGTGCCATTCATGCCTTACAGGGAAACCGCAGCAGAGAGATGTAATTTGCCTCGGCTCGGGATGAGTTTGATGTGTTATTGCTCCTTCCCTGTGGCTCAATGCAGTGGCAAAGGAAGAAGCTGCATTGAAGATAATGGGAGAGCTGGCAGTGATGTGTGTGAGTGATTTCCAGAGTCCCATCTACAGCCCTTGGTCTCAGGTTAGAGACTGTAGTGATGGGACTTAGTGTGGGGAAATCAGAAGCTGTGGGAGAATGTTGTTTTGTCCACGCAGACATGAAGGGATGGAAGACACCCCTAAAGGAAAACACTTTACAGCAAAAATATATCATTGTGTGGAGTTAGGAGCAGCCAGAGGAATCTGAACAGCTTTCCTTGGGAACTTTTTAAGCCCATTTCTGAGGTTTGGAAATGAAGTCTGCTCAGAGCTGTCACTCTGGCAGGGCTGGAAGACTGAATGGCACTAAAGAATGGATCTGCTTTAGAGTCAATGTGGGGAGGCTTTGGACCCCCCTGAGAGGCTTCTGGGGGATGAGTGGGAGGCAAAGGTTCTCCTGTTCTCAGGAGAAGGGGTTTGGGAGAATCCCACCTGCAGTTTCTTTGGCATGGCCAAATCTTCTTTGGAAGATGCTCTGGAGAAGCTTCTTTGGCAGTCACTGTAAGCAAGGAGTGATTTGCAGCTCCCTGGTACTGAGGTCAGGGCACGGCCAGAGGAACAAATCTTAAGTGTTTGCCTGGCCTTCCCTGAGAAGATGAGAAAAGTGTGTATGTGTATGTTGGGTCATGCTGCTGCCAGCTGCTCCAGCTTGTCCTGGCACTTCCTCCATTCCACCGTGCCATGCTTCAGGAAGGGAGTTTCCAGGCTGGCTCAGGTATGCTGGCTGAAGCTTTCAAGACAGATGCCACACTTGAGCTTTGAGGTGTGAGCAAGTCTTTCAATGAAAACAGGCTGTGCCTGGCAGAGGATTAACAAGGCTTTGTGCATGTAGGTGAGAGAGCTGCATACAGGGCAAAAAGTGAGTTGGTCTGAATTATCTTCAGTTGGGAAACTTGTGCCTCTCCAGAAACAGCTCATCAGCCTGTGGGGGAGGTCAAAAGAGAGAGGGGAGAAGCTGGGTGACTGCATCAGAGACCGGTTTGCGTTTGTGAGAGTTGTGCCAACCAGAGTCCACATCTGCTCTGTCCCTGCTGTGCTCTGTTCCCCCAAATCAAACTTCTCGTTTCCTTCCTTCCTCTCCTTCTCTAGAGCTTCTTTTTCCACAAGCTCAGCTCGGTTTGTGGAGGTCAGAGATCTGGCCTTGATCCACTCCTGATACTGTATTTCCTCACTTTATCTGCTGTGTGCTGCTTTTGTTGGCAGTGCTTAATTATCCCACCTTGCATGCCCTCAGTCCTACTTCCCTGCTTCTGTGATGTAGGATGTGCTGAAATGTCTGATTTGGCTTAGGGCTTTCCTTGGGTTTCTCTGGAAATCTCAAGGGGAAGTACATTCTTCAGCCCCAAATCCTACCCTATCCTCTTCTTGCAAGCAAAAAAAGTAAGTTTGAGCAGTACCTAACACAGGGGAGCTGTCACCTTCCAGGGTCTGTGGTGCAGGGGGTTTATAATCCATCCTTCCAGTCTGGCTGGTGAGATTCCCCATGGCTTTGGGCTACCCTTTGGATCTCTCAGCAGGTGGAATCTCCTGGGGACTCACTGTCCTCTCTGGAGAGGCATGTCAATGTTTGCCTGGAGATAACTGCATTCCAGGGAGGGACTCTTTTGTCTTGCTAAAATCGAGGAAATCTGATCAAAGTGCAGCCTTGCTTTAGACTTTTTCTCTTTCTTTTTGACTTTGTCCCTGACCTACATATTGGATCCTGCCACAGTGGTTAGAAGTAATTGAGTGTTAGGCTATTTACCAAACTGTTCACTTGAAAATAACCTTACTGTGTCCAGTCCACACCTGTTCTGGGATAATTCTGGAGACAAATAGCAAAGCATCATTAACCCTTTCATCCACATACAATCAGTTCAAGATCTAAGAGCAGAGAGATGCTGTACCTGTGCTGATGCCAGGAGGAATTTGTGACACAGTGTGTGCTTCATCATTTGTTTCCCAGCTCCGTGGATGATTCCAACCAGCTGCTGAGGCCAGGTCTGCTCTGTGTCCACATCCACATGAGGACCCTTCAGAAACCTCCTTGTGGAAATTCCTGCTGGGTGGTTGTTGGTTTGGTGTTGATTCTGCTGGACCAGAGGTTATGCTGAAAAATATAATGGAGGGGGGGAGGTGTTTTCTTTGTTATCCTCGTGGTTGTTTCTGATTAAAGGATCTGTTTTGAAGGGGCTGCTAGTCAGTTGCCTAGAAAACTTGCTTTCATTTAATTAATCATGATGAGTTTAGTCTGGAGGTTTTGTAGGAGAGAGCAGGCAAACATATCCTTGGCTTTTTTCCCTTGGAAAAAAAAACAAAAAAAATACCAAAAAAAGGGCTTCATGTCTGAAACTGCAGCTCTTTTGTCTCCCTAGGTCAACATCCTTCTCTGTCCTTCGGGTTTTAATTTTACAAGCCATGCGTTTGCAGGGGTGGATGGAGTTTGAAGTCCATCCAGGTGTGGAATGAGGAAAGAACCCTCAAGAAGATTACAGGAGCTGTTCTGCAACTCATTAACTCACTCTCTTCCCCTTCTTGTTATCTCCTCCCCATGCCTGGGGCCTTTCGAACTAGGGCTCTAAGTGCCTCTCACTTAATCTAGCCCACCTGGACAGGTGTATGAAGAAAGGAATTGCCTTCCGGGGAAGGACTAAAGGAGCATAGATTGCAGAGGGAGGCTGCTTTTGGGAACTGCTAATCCCAGTTTAACATTATGACAGCTGCTCGTTAAAATCAGGGTGTTTTTTAACAGGCAGTTAAAGGAGAGGCTTTGCACGCACATTTAGCTGAGAATAATAGTGAACCATGTGCATTTGATTTTTTTTTTTTCTTAAATCACGCAAATTGTACATGGAAAGAATTCTCCGGCGTCAACTTGCTGGGGTATGGAATTTACAAGTTTTGCAGTAACATACAGTTTCCTGTTGAGGTGGGGGAGAAAATTACAAAGCTTTCTTTTTTTTTTCTCTTATTTTAAGATCAGGTTCAAACCCCTAGTATAAACCCAGCCTCTTTAGGAGGGGCACTTACTGTGTCGGGTTTTTTCACGTGTCTCAGTGTCAGTTCATCATGTAAACTTGTCTGGGTTCTTGTTTTTATAGCTACATGTAAAGGCTGCTTATAAACTACAATTTTGTACATGTTGAGAAGGCAGCACTCAGATCCAGTTTGGGAGAGTCTATATACAAAGAAGGAAGCAGAGATTTCTTTCCCTTGGGGAGATGGCAGTTTCTTCCTTGCTGAACTTCAGTAAACTTGGTCTATTAACACGATTTTCTCTGCAGGACTGTGGTGCTGGATAAGAAACATGAAGAGCTGAAGCAGAGGAGGGACTATCAAAGAGACATTTGGCTGTATTTTATGTGATTTCACTGCAGACTTTACCAGCTGCCTCCCAGATCAGCAGTTATTTGCTGGTTGATTTCTTGAGGGCAGTGCTGTGGAAGTAAGAAGCTGCACAGCTCTGACACAAGCCCCCAGATCCACTGAGGAGCCGTGTCCTTTTCTGCCAGCCCTAAGGCATGAGGCATGAAGGGCAGGTCTGTGATGCAGAGAGATATAAAATTGCCCCAGGTAGTTCTGTTGCTGGAAATTCTTACTCCTGCAGCTACTTAGGTTCGGGCAAATTAATTCAAGGCACCAAGACTGAGCAGCTAGCCTGGGAATGGAAGTTTCTCTGCTATGTTTTTGGCAGCTCTATTCCAAATCATTTGTGGATGGGAATGTCCTTTCTGTCTCCCAGAAAGTGCCAGTCACTTATATTCCTTTCTTCAGCTGGCTCTATTGCTACCTGAGATTTTCATGTGTTTTTCCAGCAGCTGGATCTCCAGCCATTCCCTTGCTGTTTGACAGAAATCTGGCTGTTTCAGAGCTAGAGATGAGCTGGGAATCTTCCAGGCACCTGTCTAAGTTTTGTTCAGCAGTGAGCTTCTCTTTCGACCCAACACAGCTTGGTTCAGCCTCCAGGGACTGGTGCTGCCAGTGTGAGTCTGCCTCCTTGAGAGTTATAATGAACTGGTCCTTGTCACACCCTTCAGAGGGAACATCTTGGTGGCACGGGACTAAGAGTCACAAATCTTTTTCATCTTGACGTGTAACTCTTAAGGGTAGTTACGCTACAGTTTTATCCCCCAGCTTTAAAAGTTTGAACTCTTGTCATACTGCACTGAGTAATACTATTCTTCTTCCTCACAGGTTGCTGTCATGTAGAGTACTTGCTGATGGGCACTTGGGCTTTTTTTGTACGGTTCTTTCTTCATTGTTTAATGGCTTTAACTTTTGCAAATCTCATCCTTTGCTCTGCAGCCTGGATTAAAAAGAAGGCTGCACTGTGTGAATGTGAGCACACTTAAATGCTTATCTGCACATCTGAGCTTTCTAAACTTGCCTATGCTCTAATTGCAGAGTGTAGACTCTGCATGCAGAACAACCCAGCCTGAAGTGATAATCCCAGGCTCAGCCCCGAGGGAATGCCTGACACTGCTCTGGCCTGATTTTCCTAATGGCTCTGCAACTTGCCTCTGGTTTGCAGGTGGTTTAAATTGTTATCGCTGAGCACCTTGCCCAGCTTGGGCAGAGCTCTTGGGATCTCTGACCCTCTAAGAATACCTACATGTCTTGATTTATATTTTATTAGTTTTTTAAAAACTTCTTCCTCCCTCCCGATTTTAGGTGCAATTTGGGCTTGTGCCAGCTTAGCAGACTGCAAAGGGCTGCAAACCCAGCCTAAACTCCCTGCTGACACAGAGAGGGAAGAGTGGGAGACCTGGAGTTCCAGCTGCTCCTCCTGCCTCCTCTGAACAACCCTTCCTTGCCCCCATCCTGCATGATCAATACCCAGGCCATCCCCTTCCCTTGCACTGGAGAATTGGTATTTTTCCTTGGCTAATAACCTGTGTCTGATTTAGTTTCCAGGCAGAACGCCCTGCATTAAATGTCGTCATTTTCCCTCTGCTTCACGAGGACTTGACAGAGGTCATCAGAGATGTCCCCATGCGGCACTTGGATGAAATTACCTTGTTCAAAAGCAGAGTGGCCGAGGAACCTCCCAATTTGTGGTGGTGACTGTCACAGCATGGAAAGGACAAGTGAGTGTGAACCCGTGGAATAGCTTCTTGTTGGCCTGGATTGCCCATCCTCGGCTCCTGGCCACCTCACTGGATGCTGTACAATCACTTTAATCAGGTGCAATTGCAAAATAAAAAAAGCTGGTTCTTTACAGTGGGGAAACATCTATTGGATATTGCTTGCATCTGAAAATCCTGTCTCAAAGGCTTGTGGAATCTGATGAGTATTATTTCCTTGCGGTTAATATGAATCGTTCTGTTACTTTATTGAAGTTAAAGGTAAGAGAAACTGACTTAATGATGCTCTTTCCCCTGTGTCCCCTGGTGTCTGTCCCAAGGGTCCCTGTGTACGTTGGCAGTGTGCTTTGTGGTATTGGTGGAAATCATTCTTTGCTTCGGTCTGTTTTTGGCAAAGTAGAAAGCCTAGGCCAGCTCAGAGGCACAAAAATGTGTTGCTCAATTGAAGTGCATCACATCTTTTCTATGTTACAAATAGGCATTTGTAGTCACACGCGTGCAGTCACAGATATTTAAAGGAGGTTGGTTTTTTTTTTTGATTGAGAAGTACCACAAGGACTCTTATTTTCAAATAACAAATTAAGGTCATTAACACCTTGACCATCAGTTCCTGCTGGTGCTGTTTCCATTGGTCTGGTGGAAGAAGTTCTCAACTCTTTTGGAAATCCTTGTCCTAGGGTAGATGGTGCCTACAGTGAATAAGTTGAGGCTCAGATCTGATTTATATGCAGTCTGTCTTGCAGTGTAGATGGGAATGTAGTGTTCCAGTTCTGTCCTTATATCCCATGCCTTGAGCTCATGCTAATTTTAGAGATGTTATGAAGTATTTTCACAGTGTGATTTCAGTCAGCTTCTCTGCTCCACAGAACTTCCTCAGGCATCAGTAGTGGTCTGGATCACTTTCATATTGCCTTATTTACTGAGCACTTTTAAAAGCATCAGACAGCTGTACCAAAAGCCAAGTTATGAATTCCTGGAGCTACATTTTTGGGTGGCAGAACTCCCCTTGGTAGCACACCAGGTCTGTCTTCTGCAAAGCAGCTGCTGACCAGAGCTGTCTGACTTCACCCAAATCCTGAATGTGTTGAGCTCTGCTTTTCTGGGGAGGCCCAGAGTCGTCCAAAGATGATGTGCCCATCTCCTTGTCAGCATTTTCTACACAAAATACTCTTCTGCCCTCAGTGTTCATAGGAAGCCTGTTGAGAACAAAATGCATCTCCCAGCTTTGGAGGACTTTCTGTTCTTACTTTCCAATCAGCCATGTGTGAGCCTGCCTGGAATTCTGTCCCACAGGTGTAAATCTTGAGCCAGGCTGTGATAACCCTTGTGCTCATAGAGGTTACAGTAAGGAGCAGGTAAGTGTCAGGCTCTGCTAGCACAGGTCTGTGCCTTGCTGAGACCAACCCCGGGTGGTTTGCTGTATTCCTGAGGCTCCCTCCCTTCCCCTCTCAGGACAGGGAGCCAGCACAGTCTTTGGAGTGCAGCTGGCAGCAGGATGGTGAGGCCAGCTCGTGCTCCCTGGGGATGCTGCAGCTGAGCTGTGAGCGCTGCTCAAGTGTTTGAGGCTCTGCCTCAGGTTCGGCTCCGTGCAGGTGAGTGTGAGGAGCTGGTGCCCTGCTCCTGCCACTGTTTTCCTTCCCACTCTCCCCAACGAGGTCATTCTTTCTACCTCTTGTCATATTACTCACCTGTTCAGACCCCTCTCTCCCTCTCCAACAGTTTTCTTCTCTCCTTCTCCCTCACTTCAGCACATCAGATGTGCATTCTGGCAGGACCATGAGCTGCTGCCCTGTCTGGTTCAGGCCACTTCAGTTCTGCCTGTATTTTTTCCTAGGATAACTAGCGAGGATTAGGCAGAGGGTTTCTGGCAAAGCTGCTTTCTCCTCCTTGTTTGAAGCATCGGCAAAGTTGCTTTATCCTGCTTGTGCCTCTGGCCTCAGGGCAGGGCAGGGGGAAGGCTGAGGGTGTGGAGGCAGCTCTCTGATGCCTTAGGGGACCTGTGTAGTCCTGTATAGGAATCCTGATGTTTGGTGTGAGTGAGGCCATTTCCCCTCCATAAACACACTGTGGTATCAGCAAGAGCTTGGCAGTGCTGCCAACTCACCTCTTCCTGTTCCACTGGAAAACCTGGCTTGGGGGACAGAGGTGTGCAAAACCAGCTGTTGCTTCATTCTGGTGTTAAACCTTTGCTCGTGGGGCTGGAGTCACCTGATGGAACATGCTGTACACTCGGCTTGGCACATCCATATCCACCTGCCTCGTGTCTTGCTGGACGGGGGCAGCAGCCAGGAATGTTTCACAGCGCCATTATTCTGTTGCCAGGGATATGATCTTTAGGCATCTGTGTTCATGCAAGTTGATCACAAGTCCTCAGGATGCTACCAGTTATATCCAGGGCTAGGAAAGGTCACCCACAGGTGATAAAGGTAGCATCCCAAACAGTGATAAAGAGTTAAAATCTCAGCTCCCCGACTCCGGGCCAGTGCTTGATATCTCTACTACAAATCCTCTTATGGTGAGTGAGAATTTCCGCTGCTTTTGCACTCCAGGCAGGATTCACCAGATGTTAATAATGTGCTTATTTTCTCTAAGTGCTATTTTGGCATCGGTGTTAATTACAATTTATATTCTGCAACATTTACACTGGGAAAAGAACCCACCCTAATAGTCCCCAATTGGCAGAGCTGGGCTATTAAACACAGCTCCATATGTTCTGAGCAGAGCAATGGATGGGACTCGGAGCCCACTCCGCGCTCAGGCTCCAGCGGGCAGCTGTAGAGGAGGAGAGGGGAGCAGAGAGAGGGGTGTTCTGCTCCTGGATGTTATTTATTATGAAATCCCCCCTCCTTTTCTCTGTCCCCATCTCTCCAGAGATCTCCCTCCCGCTATCTGTGAGCATCTAACGAGGTGATCTCTGAGCTTGCTGATGCCGCTGTCCGTAGTCTAAAACAAATGAATTCAATTCCAGAAGGTGCCCTTCTTGCAAGGAGTGCCTCTGCAGCATCCCAGTCCCTGCTGGCCTGTTCCTTGCTGCCTTGCAAAGCAGACCTCCAATCTTTGGAAACTGCAGCAGAAATCTTTGCTTTGACCACCACCAAGGTGTCTGTGCTTCTTTGGGAGAAGGATATTCTGGGACAGGTGCTGTTCTTGTGTAAAACTCAGCATTGTTTGCTGCTCTGATCGTGTCCAAAGTCTTGTTTGGCGAAGTGGCATTTGGTTCCTGCAGGCTGGGAGGGTCTGGAGTGACAGTGATGTGGGGAATTCAGAGAGGCTAAGTCATCTGTTTTCATGTGGGGCTCTTAGGAGTGTAGGTTAAAGGATTGTTCCATTAGTTGTTTGCAAAGCTGATTTCGTGATCTCTTTAGGAAATGGCAGTGTATCCACAGCTGTTTGGAGAAGGGGCTGTGTAGTGACGGTCTCTCCCTTCAGGAGAGCTCTTGACTGCAGTCACTTGTCAGGCAGGTGGTTCAGCAGGAGGAGAAGATGGGAGTGTGAGGAGGCAGGACAGGATGGAGTCATGGATCTCATTCTGGGAACCAGACACACATCATGAGGCTTGGCCTCAGTTTCCGTACTTGTGTAAGGGGAGGAGGCTCCTGGGGTGCCGAATGCTCCCCTCCTGGTGAGGTGTTGCTCCCTGGGGAGCAGAGGGCAGACCTGGGGCTGGTGTGGGCTGAGAGCAGCAGAGCCACAACCCCACTGGCTTTAATTCCCATCACTGCCTCCTCCTCTGCTGGGCGTGTGGGATCCCAGGGAACAGAACAGGACCCGTCCCCTCACGCTGATGTTCAGAGCTGTGACAGTTTTGGGACGATGGACAGGTGTGTGGGACTGTCCATGGGAGGTGCTGAGTGCTTTCTCCTGGCAGTGCTTTTTTAGGATAGGGCTGTAGAAATTTGGGACTTTTCCTCTGGTGGAGTGAACCACTGCAGAAGGTTTGTTTCACCTGACTAAGGGGGATGCAATTCCCTCTTGGCTGGTCCCAGCAGAGCGTCCAGCCAAAGCTGGGAGAGCAGGGAGAGCAATGCAGGAGCTGTGCCGGGTATTGCAGAGCCCAATCTCCTTCCACTGCAGCTCTCCTGCCTCTTTGAGATGCACAGGCAGCCGGGGTACTCCGGCAGGAGAATCATTTCCATAGAAACCAATTGTGATGTTGTACAGGGAATAATGATTAATAGTGAAGGGATGTTGCCTCAGGCCCTTTTCATTTTTTAGGGGGCAGTGAGGGACAAACTGGGGCACAGGTAGGGGGACAGGCGCACTTAGAAACTAATGGAAACCATCTCTTCCATTAATTTCCAGGGCCACTTCCCCTCTTCTCCTCCTACCCAGCCCCCCACTGCTGTTCCCAGCTTTCGTCAAATTTTCAAAATGGCTAACCTGGTTAGAAATAATCATAATAATAAAAAAGGATGGATGAGGTCTGACTACTAACATTGTTGCTGTTAGCAGCAGGATTTCAGCCATAAAACATGAAGCAAGGGAGGCATTGACCTTTCCGCTGTTTGAAATGAATGGAGACATCAATATCTATTGTTTTGTGGCATTGACCTCTGACGCTCTTGGTTCGCCCTCCCCTTTCTTTTTTTTTAATTTCCCCCTGACACTCGAGGAAAGGGGTCAGTCTGTACCATCTATTGATCCCGATCTTACTTGGTGATAGGGAAATAATTAGAATTTTAAAGATCTCTGCTGCACACTGGTGAAATACATACACAGAGGCACAGGCTGAGCCCCCGCTTGCCATGTTGTGTTCTCCCCCCTTTCTTGCAGAGATCCAAAGCTCTGAGATCTGAAGGAAGGCAGATCAATATAGGTTTAATCATGATGGGGGTTTTATTTCAGTTTTTTAAATGGTAAAGTGTAACGTTTTATGTTAATGTTGTCGGAGCCTGGCTGCCTGGTGCCTTGTTTTATTTATTCTTTTAAGTAGCCCCTTCTTTTGTGAACTTCATCTATGTACAGAGAATGTGAAATCAGGCATTGCTAATTAGCTGTATGACAATTAAGTAATGTAGCACAAAACCATTAGGACACTGGATTTGTTTTTGAAGTTTGTCCTTTGAAGTGGAAGCTGCAACTCCCTGCCCAAGGCTGCTGGGGAAAATGTTTTTCTATCAAAACTTTCTTTGAAAATAAAATGTCAGTGTAAGAGTCCCTATTTCTGTCGTCTCTCCCTCTAAACAGCGGGTGGAAATTGTTTCTCCTTGTAAAAACTGCTGGCATTGATAGAAAGGGGAATTCAGGAAAGCATTAAATGGGCAGTTGGTCTCCAAACACCCTCAGTTCTGGTAGAGATGTTACCAAAAATGCTTGCTTAGCTCGTTGAAAGGGAACGGTGCTGCGTTAGGAGAGAAGACCCGGCTCACAGCCCTGGAGATGGCAAAGGGAGGTGGCCCTGGAACTGGGGGTTTGCCTCTGACACCCCAAGTGCCATCAGGGTGGCAGCCTGGTGACAAATCCCTACAAGGTCCTGGGTTCGGGCTCCTCCATCCGTGTGCTCGTTTGACACTTGTGTTTGCATCTGGCCCTTTGTCCTCGTAGTGAGTCGAATTCTGAATGTGCAACTTTCATGTACGCTGGTGGCATGTAAAACTTCAAATAAAGAGTGAAGCATTTGGAACCAGCTCTGTCTCCTTGCCTCCTGCTTCCTATTTCCCTCTCAATGTGGAGCCCAAAGCCACCCTCCCAGGAGGCACACTTTGGCATTGTGTGATGAGGTGAGGTGTGTGTGTGGGCAGGGCTGTGCCTGGGTGCAGCCCCAGTCTGCACTGGGAGATGTGGAGTGTCACTGGCAGTGCTGGGATGAGCACTTTTGGGGTTCCAGCCCCATTCTCCCATGTCTGAGGTTTGGGGATGCTGCTCTGTGGTGTTTGTGGCTCTGGGCTCAGCTAAAGGAGCAGCTTTGTGTTTAGGAAATGCTTCTCCTCCTTGGGTCTCTGAGCATCCAACTGCTGAGCTGTGCTGCTGTGGGACAGAACATTCAGTGCCAGGTTGGATGGGGATTGGAGCGACCTGGTCTAGTGGAAGGCTCCCTGCCCATGGCAGCAGGGTTGGAATGAGATGATCTTTGAGGTCCCTCCCCCTGAACTATTTTGGGATTCTACAACTGTTATCCATGGGTAAGTGACTCATAGTGACTCGAGGAAGGTGCATTTCTCTGAGCAACCGCCACCCACACGTCGCTCTGACATCTCCGGCCACTGGACAGCAGACAGGACCTGCAGCTCCAGCCCCTGGACAGCAGACAGGACCTGCCCCACTGCTTCATGTGAAGCCAAGGGCTAAAATCAAGCGTCTGGTGAAATGTGAACCGGGATGGCCAAGATCGCATCGATGCCACCACGACTGCGTGGGTTCAGTTGAGTGGGGCTGGCTGGGGCTGCAGAGAGGGGAAGCTGGGATGGTGGGAGTGGGCAGTGTGGGCTGCTCGTGGTGAAGGAAGCTCCTCAGGCATAAACCTGCCCTGGCAGCAGCACTTCTGCCCTGGTGGCCACGTCTGGTCGCTGGATCCTGGGGCTCTGCAGTGGTGGCTGAAACGACACTGCCACCCACATTGAGGGGTTGGAGGGGAGTGGGGTGGATAAGCCAGGGCCCCATAGCCCCTGGGCTCATCTATGTGATCAATGCTCAAAAAAATGTGCATCCTGTTGAGCTGTGTCTTGTGCTGCTGTTTCTAGGGATAGTGGTACACAGGGATGCCAGGCTTCAGCACCTTTGAGTTAAGGAAATCCACAAAATAAACACACAAGAGGAGCAGCTTGGTGGAAAACGGTACAGCTCATGTACCCACGTGCTTAAGTCAATTTGCCTCAGGTAGGTGAAGAGAAGAGCCTCAGAATTGGGGTTGTGTTCAGTTTTCAAAAGGTGAGTGAGTCCGTGCAGGATTTGTGGTGGGACTGTATGAGAGTCTCTGTGCTGGAATTTGCCTCCAGTGATCCAAGGTTTTATTCCAGAGGGGATTATGGGCTCTCCTCTGTTCTTCTGTTCTGGCAGATCTGCTCACCCAGGCACGGAGTGGAGGCCCTTCTTCCATTCCTCCTGTGCTTGTGTTTAAGTTATGGATTTTATTGTTCCAATAACATTTATCTAAATGTGTTTTGGGGGGAGGGAGGAAAGAGATAATGAGGGAGGAGGCTGAGGAAAGAATGTGATTTTGGACTCTGCTAAGCCTCCATCTTATTGGTGGGACTTGCCACAGGGTTTTGGAATTCATGATCCCGGGGAGGACTCAGGGGAAATGGCTGGAGGGGCTGTGGTCAGCATGAAACACTGGTGGGAGGAAACCTGGGGATAGCCTGTGCAGAGCATCCCTCTTCCCATTTGGTACTGATCTCATGTCCTCTGCCAGCTTATCTCTTGGCAAGGAGGGACCTGACCCAGTTTCCAGGAAGGAGAACTGGAGTGGAGGTGTGGGAATGCTGAGGGTGCAGAGCTCAGCTTGGCACAGGGAGAGATTTTCTGCTTGGACATCTCAGCGTGTTTCGGGGTTTGCCCTCACCTGCACAGCCATTATTTGGGCACACGGAGTAGAGATGTCAGGGAGAGGGGGCAAAAGGCCCTGGTCCTTCCACCTGCTGGGACATTCTCTGGGAGGTCTCCAGGAATGGGATGGCAGGAAGAGGGGTCCTCTGGGTCAGTGCTCCAAGTGCAGCTTCACCCTCTGGGTCAATTTGGGAGCAGCTTGTGCATGGCTGGCTCTGAGGTGGAGGCAGGGGATAAGGGAGTATGGAGGAGAGAGGCCAAATTGCTCCAACTCCCAGAGGCTGAAGGATGTCTGTGACCACAGGATGCAGCTGACAATTTCCAAGGTGCTAATTTTGGGCTTGGTACTTCCCAGCCCCAGAGCTGGCCTCTCCCTGGGGCTCGCAGGTAAGGCCAAGGTGGAGGATACCTGTACTGCACGAGGGATACTCGGTGTGTGAGCAAGGTTCTGACCATGGGGAGAGGTGGAAAGTCTTGGGAAGGACCAGAAGGAAAGCAGAAATGATGGTGTCAGGGCGTGGATGAGCTGTAGCCCTGGTTCAGTCCCCATGACCCAGCCCTTTCTGGGCTTTTTGGTTGACATCAGAGTGGCTGCAGGGTCCCATTCCCATTTTACTGCGCTTGAATTTGGTTTTTGGTGTGGTGGTGAAGGCTTGCATGGTGAGAGAGAGCCATGGCAAGTGGAGAAGGAAAAGAATGAGCTTTCTCTTTCCTAGGAAATACAAATGGATGGAGCACTATTTCTGAACAAACAAGTCTCTCCTCCCTGTCTCCTGAAAGCTGCATTATCAGAGCACCATCACTGTCCTCTCTTCTCCTTCCCCCCCGATGAACAGGAATTAAAAATACAACTAATAAAACCCTTTTACTTTCTCCAGCAGGGGGGGAAAAAAAAAGCAAAGCAGCCTTGAAAATGCTAAAGGACATAAAGGGCATTCATGAAAGGGTTGGATGGTGGTTATTGCAGCAGGGGGAAAAACATTATTTCACTGTGCAGATAAAAGGAAGTGGAAAAGCAGCATATTTATAGCTGGGGAGCCTGGATTCCTTGTTAAGCCGCTATTATCAAATTAATGTCAAAATGCATCAAACAGGCACGAGTGTTCTGGGCCCCTTATGCAAAGTGCTTGCAAATTGGTTACAAATACATTTGTTTACAGGGGACGAGGCAGGAGCGAGCTAATTAGTCATTGTAGCAGGGCTGTTTTGTGTCTTTTTTTTTTTTTAACATTTTTTTGGCAATTACACAAACAAGCTGTTTTGAATACATGCTGCATTACAGCCCCTTTAAAGGGGAATCAAATGGGAATCGTGGGATGCAGAGGCCTTGGTGTGAGTGGTGTGGAGCATTGTGGTGGAGCATCGTTCTCTCCTCCGTGGATGCAGCAGCCCAGGGTGGGCTCTGGGATGTGGTGTGGAAACCCATCCCTGGGCATCCAGAGGATGAGATGTGGGTGGAAAGGGAACAACTCGTTTTTGGGTCCTCTGAGGGTGCTGAACCCCCTCACATGGGGCATGGTGCCGTTTTCGTACGGGACCTGTGAAGGTTTCAGCTGCCCACCAGTGTCATGGGAATTCCCTTTGGGCCTGGGATATTTCGGGGTGCTTTGGGTGTCAGCAGCAGCTGCCAGCTCAGGGTATGAAGCACCTTGTGCCCAGCTGGTGGGTACTGATGTGATTTTTGGGGATGCTCGGATGTAGAGAGCATCCCATGGATGCGTGAAGAAAGGAATCTGGTGTGAGCTCTCCCAGGTGAATGTGTCCTCAAGGCTTCCTTAACAAAACCACAGGCTGCACCTCCCAAACCCATTAATGAGGAAGGGAAGCAGGAAAGCTTATCTGATCCTCAGTGTGGGAATGGCTGGGGAATTTGGTTGGGGGGCAGATGGAAACTTCCTGCTGCCCTCCATCTTAATACATCCCATTCTGGGAGTAAATCACACCTCTGCCACTCAGGGAAGCTGCTAATTGAATCAGCTCTGGTGGGAGAGGATAAAGCCAAGAGGCATTTGCTACCATTATTTTTAATTTACTAAGAAAGAGAAAGGAGAGAGGAAGGAACAAGTTGTGCCCCTCTCATGCTGGAGGCCCCGACATTTCTTGGCAGAAGGTGCAAAAACCCCGTGGCTGCTTCTCCATTTGGATTTGTTTGTGGTAAATCTGCCCTTCAGGCTGAAATAACCCCTCTGAGCAGGTCCTGTGTCCCCAGAGGTGCTGGCAACATTGAGTTTAATGCCATCATAAAACCCTGCTGTGGTTTCCATTCCCTCGAGGGGGGCAGTGACCATGCAGGATGGCCGCGCTCAGCAAAGCCTTGGGGTGCATCAGGTCCTGTCACAGTGGGGATGGAGATGGGGGGCTTCCTGAGGTCCCTCTGGGATTGGAGCTTTCCTCTCAGAAGCCCATGGCTTGGTGTAGTGAAGGAACATGAGCCTGGCTGAGCTCCCCAAGCCCTGTTCATGACAGTGGTTGATATTCCCAGGAGTGATGAGGTGTTTTGTGTCTCCAGCCTCCTGGCTCCTCTATGGTTCCTGAGTGGGAATAGCACAGAAGAAAATCTCAGAGGACTGAGAGCTGTGAGAGAGGGCAAGGCTTTTCCCAGGCCTCCTGCAGGAGCTGTGATGTTTGCACCAGGTTTTATTCTTTTAAAACTCAGGATAATGTTTCTCTGCACCTTGGACCTGCTTTTCAGTGCTACCTTCAAACTCCAAACCCCTCATTACCATTTTTTACCTTGTTGGCTTTGGTGGGCTCATTTGCCATGGGGAAGGTGACCCCCTCCATTGGGATCAGGGGGTATGATTTTGAGGAATGTTCCCATTTCCAGCATAATCCTACCCCTGCCCTACAAGCTGTTCAGGAGCACGGCTCAGCTGGTCAGCAAATGTGTGAGCAGCCCATTGCAATCAGGCTCTGACTCGTGCCCAGTTGTTCCAATCAGGATGTGTCTCTCTTCATTTGTAGCAGGGCCCTGGTGTGACTGTCACCTCCTGTGATTGCTGCTGACCGTGGTGCAGGATCCTGCTCTGGTTTGAGCAGTCCGTGTTCCACACCTGCTTTTCTTATGGGGGGCTGTGCCAGCATCTCCTTGCACTGATGGCTGGGCTCAGACCTCGAACTTCCACCCTCTGTAAGTCACACTGCTTTGTACCCTTTCCCTTGGAGAAAGGGATGGTTTTGCCTTGGTGGCACAGACCTGTGCTTGATTTTCTTCTGTTAATTGATGTAGTGAGGGTGCAACCTTTCTTGGAGTGATGGTGCTGGATTTGTGTGTGGCAGTGACTTCCAGGCTGCCTGGTGAACCCCTGAGTTTCCAAACACACCCTCAGTGCCCAAGGACCTTCTTTGGTGTGTCCTTGGACATGTTCCTCAATAGCCTCCTCTCCCATGTCCAAAGGGGGTGGAAGCACTGCCTTCAGTTCTGTCTCCTGTATCCCCCAGAGAACAGGATGTTCCCATAGGATTGAGGTGTCCAAGGTCTCTTAAACTCTTGCAACAAACAGGAAAACATTACAGAAACATTGCAGTTGTTCAGCCCTTGTGCTTGTCGATCTAACAGGAAAGGATGAAGAGGTTTCCTCGAGGCTGAGGGACAAGGACTGGGTCTTGGCCACTGCCTGCACATGACAGCATGGGCACACGAAGGGCTGGGGGATGTGCCAAGGTTTTCTTGGCTCTTTCACAGCCTGGAGCTGGTGGTTCCTGTACGGGAGCCATGGAGGTGATGATCCCCTGAGTGTGGGAGCGAGAGCCAGGGGTGCAGGGCTCGGGGGGACGTGGTGCCCGATAAGGCTGCGGGCACTGCCGGCGGTTTGGGTAACCCAGCATTCTCTTCCTCTCCCCAGGAAGCCCACGTGGGCAGCACGAGGGCTGAGCTGGGCTGGGAGGGATGTGGCCTCTCCCGATAAGCGGCTCTGGTTCCTGCTGCTGCAGATTTACAGCCCGGGAGCGGGCGGTGGGTGCTGTGCTCTCACTGGGGTGATTTATCGCGCCTCGGGGCGGCAGCTGCTTCCCTCTCCGGCCGGGTCCCGGTGCCTGCACGGGGAGTTACGGCTGCCAGACTCAGCCAGGGGTGAGGTAAAGGCTCGGCCGAGGTCACCACACAGTTGGACACAGGTGGGAGCATCCTCTTTCATCCGTGGCTTGGAGAATGTCTCCATCCCAGCATGGGGAGGGCTGGGACCATCAGGCTCCCTGGGGAGGGGCTGTCTCTCAGCAGCAGGGATGCTTCCAGCCCTTCAATCCCCAATCCCACGTGCTGGAGCCCACCCAGCTCACAAGCGACCCACGTGGGAGACCCACAGCCATCACCAGACCCACTAAACGATGCCTGCACTGCCCAGTTGTTTCTCCATGTGTCCCTTTGACACAGGCTGAGCAAGGCCATGAGGGATGAGCTGCAGCGGGCAAGGAGTGGGAGGATGATGAGGAAGGAAAGGTCAGATGCCATCACTGCACTCCCTTCCACGTCCCAGTTCCCGCCTGGGTGAGCTTCCCAGCTCCTCTGGTTTGTTTTAGAGGCAGCATGGGGGCCCCAGATCCCTGCAAACCCTCCACGCTCAGGGTTTTATTGGCATGTGGAAATAGTTTTGTCTGGTTTCAGATCTGGCTGATCGCTGACTTTCCCGCTGCCCTCCCCCCGAAAAGGGCTGACAACCACGGGCGACCCAACCGCACTCATCTTCCTCCCTCTTTCTTCTTTTTCCCCACATTGTTCTCTGAAATCCCAGCTGCTGCTTTTCCCTCCTCCCTTTCCTATCCTCTCACATCAGCTGGGATGGTTCTATCTGTGTTTTGTATAAAAGCTCTTTTTGTTTGTACTTCTCCCCCCATCCTGGGGGTGTTGGGGTGCCTTGCTGTGCCCCACCCTCTCTTTGGGGCTGTGCAGGGTCAGGAGCTCTGGGCACCCTCATTGTCACCCTTGGGCTGGCAGTAGCAGAGGGGGAAGCCTTAGCAGGGATGAGGGCACCAGCATCTCCAGAGTCCTCATTTTATTTCTCTGATGGAGAAACCTGGCAGATCCTGGGGCCAGAGCCACCACATTCCTCCCTTATTTATCACTGGTGAAGCGCTGACGTGGGGGATTCCTGGTGAGCCAGCTCCTGTAGGGTGGGACAGGACAGGATGGGATGGGGCAGGGCAGGTCTTCTCGTGTCCATGGGTTGCTCCCTGATCCACCACAGGCTCAGGATGCTGTATTTATGTGCCAGTGCCTGGCTGCACTCCCAGCAGCCCAGCCCAGCTGCAGCCAAGCAGATCCAGGGGACCCTCTGGCATCAGCAGGAGCCTGCACCCCGGGGAGGTCTCCATGGGGACCCCAACCCTGGGAAGGGCTGAGCCACGCTGCCCCTGGCTCAGTGCTGGGGGGGTGCTGAGGTTCCTGCTGAGGTTCCTTTGGGTCTTGTCCCCTGACCCTGGGAAAGGGGATACAGCCAAGGCAAGGGACAGAGAGACCAAGCAAGGACTGAAGAGCCATCGATACCTGAAGAAAGGCTTGGTGTGAGCTGGTCAGGGAGTCCCCAATGTCCCCATCACCATCCCTGGCCCCTGGCTCCCCTTTCCTGTGCTCAATGGCTTTTTCCACTTCCAGTCTTCCCACCCAGCCTGATGAAAGCACCTGGGCAGCCTAGCAGGGAGCAGGAAACTCTCCTGGGTTTCTGAGCCCTGGGGTTGTTCCCTGTTCCCAAACCTCTGCCATGTCTCCCCCCACTGCCAGTCTGCAGCGTGTAATGAATCGCTCCCTTGTCAAATCTGGGTGAAATATTGTGGATTAACTCACCAAGACTGTCCCAGCTGAGATGGAAATGGCTGCATGCTGAGGATCACTCAAATATCCTGGGAGCTGCCAGGGACCGGTGAGGGTGAGGTGCATCTGGAGGAAAGCAGCAGATGACACCCATGAGCGAGTCCCTTCCAGGCAGGGGGAAAAATCTGTGGGCTTCATCCTCCTTTGGGTTGGCTCTGGCAGCCCAGAAAGCAGCTGGTGTGAGCCTGCAACCTCCTTCTTCCTCATGGGACTGTGCCTCCGAGGCAGCATCTCCCGAGGTGATCACTTTTTTCCTTTCTCTATTTAAAAATAATTTTAAATGCATGACTGGCAATTCAAGAGAGAACAGAAGAATGGTTGTTATTGCTGAGGATCTCAGCCCAGCCAGAGGAGACGTGTTCCTTTTGTGGAATCAAACATCCGTCAGGGAGCAGTCATGCAAATTTATTTCGCTTTTCTTCTTTTTTACCTGTTCCATTGATCTGGAGCCTGTAGCAGTTGGCTCATGGAGAGACAGGTTTGTTAATTCAGGAGCCTTGCAAAGCCTCAGTCGGTGAGGAGGGGAGTTTGCCAAAGCTCCCGGCTAGGGGGGATGCTTTGTGCCGTGTGTGGGGACCGTGGTACTGGGACACATCCCTCCAAAGGAGAGGGGAGAGGTGTTTGCTGTGTCCCTGGGCACTGTGCAAGCCTGGAGTGGCCCTGGAAGGGCAGGAGAACAGCTGCCAGCTCTGTCAAAGCTGCTTCCCACCATGGGAAGGCACAAGGACACTTGGTCATGCTGGGATCACCAGCCCTGAGGAGTAAATGTGAGTTAAACCCTTAAAATCACAAGATGGGCTTAAAAATATCCAGCTGTGAGATTGTATTTGGTTTTATTATTATTATTAGACTCTTCAGTCCATCTGGGTGTTTTCAGGAGTCACCTGCCAAGCTTCTCTCAGCAGGTGGGTCCTGTCACTTCCAGTGGTGTCCTCATGCTGAAGAGAGGTGATTGCAGCCTGACTGCTGGAATCCATGGCTGTGCCTTTGGGAAGGTGTCAGGCTGCCTTGTGTGGTCTGAGTCTTGAGAGGATCCCAGATGGTTTGAGTTGGAAGGAAACTTAGAGATCATCTCATTCTACCCCTGCTCATGGGCGGGGACACTTCACACGAGCCCAGGTTGCTCCAAGCCCCGTCCAACCTGGCCTTGAGTCTTCTCCTTCAGCAGTGTCATCTCCTGGGAATGAAGAGCAGATGGAGCTGCCTGGGCAAGGGCGAGAGGCTGGTGCTCTCACTGCTGCAGAGGATCTTCTGCTCCAGGCAAGGCAAGAGCCAAACCTCCCTCGGGGCAGGTCCAGGGTCTGGAGCCTGGGAAGCCTCTCTGTGACATTCCTGTTGTCCCTGCAATGCTGCTCCTCTTATTTCCTGCTGGAAGCATTGCTTTGTCCTTCAAGAAAATTTCTTTTTAGCTTGAATTGAGTATTTTGACATTTTTCCCCCCCAAAGCCCATCTCTGTGTGTCTTTGCAAGCCAGCTCTGGTTCCCTGCAGGTCGTGGGGGCCAAGTCCTTGGCTGATGACTCCAGATGAGTTAAGACACGTGTGGGTGTCCCCACCACTGTCCCCACCACGTGGGCTTGTGTGGCTGTGGAGGAGCCACCGAACATCCCTGCAGCTGGGAGAACCAGGGAGATGCCTCATTAAAACAATTCCGGAGATGCTCATCCGCACAGAAATCTGAATTTATTCTGCTCGCGTTGTCTCTCCTTCATCTCCTCTTCCTTGAGCAGAGGAATTCACTGGGAACGGAAAACACAGGGATGTCCAGGGGCTCTTGGCTGGGAACGGAGCGGGTGGAAACCCAACGATCCGGTGCCTCCTCTGCATCCATCCGCCCGCTCCAGCATCACCTGCGGCCGCGGGGCTGCGGCGCTGGGTGTTCCCAGCTCTACAGATGCTAAATAACCGCAACAACACCGCGTCTTCCGCCGCCACGGACTCCTCCTGACGATGATTTTTCCTGTCGTTTCAGGTATCGCCTCCTTTCCCCGGGCTTTTCCTCAGCCCAGCAACGGCTTGTCTGAATAATTCAACTAAAAATTCAGGATCGCAAATAAATACGGGATAATTGCTAACAGCTCGCAGGCAATCCACTGCCAGAGCACGGCTAAACTCCCGGTGAATTATTTATCCGCTAGGAATTATTTGCCCTGCCCTGCTACGGAAGAAAAGCTCCTTCCCAACCTTTGCCTGACGAATGGCCTGGCTGGGGGCGACTCTCTGGGCGCTGACTCAGCCCTTTCCCAGATCCCTGCCTGCTCCTGCTGCCTGCAGCTCCTGCTGGGTAACTCCTAAAGCTTTGGGTGACACTGGTGTCCTTCAGGGTGGGTGTGAGGGTCTTACTCCCAAACCATCATGTGGCTGCAGAATTCCGTCTTTCCGTGGCAATCCCAGTCTGCCTCACTCTGTGAGATGGAGTGCTTTGGCTCTGGGAAGATGGGAAGGGCTCCCTGGCTGTTCTTCCAACCTAGGAGCCCTGGAAAGAGCTGCTGATGCAGGGATGGAGTCACGGATGGAGTCAGAGCAGGGATGCAGGCTGGACACTTCCTGTGGGATGCTTGCTGGCTTTAATATCATATCACTGTGAAATGTTCCATCATGATGTCCCTCATCCTGCTCCATCCATGAAGATGTTCCTCATCCCACTCTGCAGCAAGTGCCTCTGGGCTGAGCCAGGTGCCCGGAGCTCATCCTGCCCAAGGATGATGGGGTGATGGCCTCTGTGGGCTTGTGGGATCCCACTGCCCACTCCTCCCCTGGGGAACACAGAGCAATGGCCCTCAGAGGTGAGGAGCCGCCAGCCTGGGCTCATCAATCTCCATTTGCATCCAAAGAAGAAGGGAAAAAAAAAGAGATTTAGGAGCAAGATCAATATTGAAAGAGCCTGTCTTTTTTTTCTTTCTCCTGTGCTCCTCTGGGGATAGGAAATGCGAGGCAGGTACTGGGAGTAAATCCTCCTGGCTACCTGGATGTAAATCAGGAGGGAGATGATGGATTTATGGGAGTCCAGCCTGATTTACACTCCTGGCTCTGGTCCCTGCAGGTCGGCACGTGGCCCTGGGGAGGTGAAGGGCTGGAGGGGGATGGAGCCACCACCACCTCCTGCTGCAGCTCAGGTGGGAGGGTCTGGTGTGGAGGTGACTTTTCTGTGCTTTTTAAACCCAGTTCAGGGAATTTAGGACTTTTCGCTTTGCCTCTTTCTTCGGAGTTCAGCGAAGCGCATCTGCTTGGACCCGAGCGCCAAAGCGAAGCAATGCCCTGCTGGGGGCTGACTGTGTGGATTGGTGGGGAAAAAGGCTTTGGAGCTGCTTCCAGTGATGCTCTCCTCCTCCATCCCTCCTCTCCCATCCCAAGAGCCAGTGAGACCTGCTGGTGGCAGGGTTGCTGTACCCATGGAAGAGGAGGAGACTCTTCCTTCGGACAGTCCTCCTCTGAGAACTTTGGAAGGGCTGGGGGTGGCAGTGTGGCGTTGTCCCAGCTCTGGGGCTCCCCTCTCCAAGCCTCCCACGTCCCTGGCCATGGCAGGGCTGGAGCAGGCACGGGAGCTGTTGTTATTCCTCTCATGCAGCAGGAAGGATTTCTGCGAGTGCCATAAACCATCACGTGGGCAGAGCCTGGGTGAGCTCTAATTGCTTCTATTTGCATAACGAGGCGAGGCTCAGCATCCTGCTGATATTTGAAAGAGGAAAATCAAAATCAGCTCTAGATAAACAACTCCCCCCCCCCCAATCCCTGCCCCCACTCCTAATTTGTGCATTTTATCCCTTAATGCAGGTTTTTCAGGTCTTTGGCCTCTTCAGGAGCAGGGAGACCACCCCCCCCAGGACCCCTCCCCAGGGAGCTCTGGTGCTGGAGCTGCTGCCCCTCACCCCTGGCTGAGGTGGAGGAGGCTTTCCCTGGAGCTGGGGGTGAGGGATGTGGTGTAGAGGGGTCTGAATGGGAGCTGGAGAGAGGATCGGGGTGGGATTGGGGCTGGAAAAGCAGAGCCCAGGCTGGAGACTCCAGGCTCAGCATGGGAGTGGGTTCTGCTGGGGCTGTGCAGGGCCAGAGGGGCTGCGGCCAGCCCGGGCTGGGGGGGCCGGAGTGGGAGCCCAGCAGATGTCACTGCAGCCCAGGGTCACCTCAGCCTGGCCCTGCCAGCTCCTGGGGACCTGCCCGGGATGGGATGGGATGGGATGGGATGGGATGGGATGGGACAGGACCCTTCCTCACCTGGGATCCCCCAGGTGTTGCTGGCTTGGGGATGCTCCTGCTCTGGGACCCACGGACAACTGGGGAGAAAGCCCAGAAGGGCCTGGAAAAGGGGGTGACATCCCCTGTCTGTGCTGTGACACCAGCCATGTCCCCAGGTGTGCTGGCTGTCCCCCTGTGAGCCATTTCCCTGCTCACCCACAGCCTAGGGCACCAGGAGCATCCCCGCTTCCTTGGGTCCCCCGGGTCCTTCAGCCAAACCTGGCTGTCCCCTTGGCCCTGGGAGGACCTTGGGCATTGCCAGCACTTGCTTGGCACCCACGGATTTGGGACTTGCAGGGGCTGTTCTCTGGCTGGGGTTCCAGGGGGTTTGCACCCTTCTCCCTGGTGCCTTGCTCACTCCAGGCCAGGTAACAGACCCCAAGCACAAAAGTGTTGTATCCCTTCCCTGGGGGATGAGGCAAATGGGCTCCTTCCTCCTCCTCTTCCTCTGCAGCGTGAGGGCTGCTGTCCTCTGAACCCTCCACTGCCCTTTGGGGGAGAAGTGCTGACTCCAGATGTTTCCCTAAATGAGAACCTTCTGCAAACAGTGCCGGATTAGATTCGATTTTAGGAAGAAATTCTTCCCTGTGAGGGTGGGGAGGCCCTGGCACAGGTTGTCCAGAGAAGGTGTGGCTGCCCCTGGATCCCTGCTAGTGGTCAAGGCCAGGCTGGACAGGGCTTGGAGCAGCCTGGGATAGTGGAAGGTGTCCCTGTTCATGGTCTTAGGGGTCCCTTCCCACCCAAACCATTCTGGGATTCAATGATTTTTGCTTTCTTCCCCCACTGGTGTTCAGTGGCTTTCAGCCTGCAGCAGGGCTGGAAGGAAGGGGCAGCCCTGGCTGCTGGCACTCACTGCTCCCTCTGCTCTCCTGCCTGTGCCAAACCTGTGACTGGGGCTGCTGCCTCCATCCCTGTCCTGGATCATGGATGATCCCCTTTCCCTTGGCCCTCACTTGTTGTGCCAGTGGGACAAACAGGAGTGGGGCAGCAGTGCTTCCCCCAGCCACTCCTCATCCTCCAGATTCCACACAGGGCAGGATGGAGAAAAGGAGGAGGACCCTCAAAGGTGAAAAGAAATCCCTGCTGCAGCTCTTAAAGGTGGGAAAAGGGAAGGAATCAGGTGAGCAGGAGACCCCTGGTGCTTGCAGCACACGGGGTTTGTGTGTGCACACACCGAATTTCCATCAGGCTGATGAAAGGACCAGAAACTCTTGAAGCTGAAGCCAAGGCAAGTAACCTGTGGCTGTCCTGGAGGTGCTGGGGTGGGGGAAGAACTGTTTTCTCGGGAGCAACAGGGATGCTCTGCCAGGAGCTGGGACGTTCAGCTCTGCGCTCACAGCTTGCCAGGAGTGGCTGGGTTTCAGCATCCCAGCCCGTGCTGTGAGGAGGGATGCTGGCCAGGCACCTCCACCCTCATCCTCACATTGGTGGCCCAGGGGGATGCAGGATCGAGGGGGTTCCCCTCCTGGCTGGGTCCCTGCGGCTGAGCTGGGGCTGCTGGGGCTGGTCCCAGCCCTGGAGGGGCTCCCTGGGGCTTCAGTGGAGCAAACACAGCCCAGACTCCAGCTCAGAAGCTTTGTGCTGGCCTGGTCGAAGGTTCCCTCTCCCAGCCAAAGGTTCTCTGGTGCCTCCTGCCCCAGCCGTGAGAGGATTTTTCCTCCTTCCTTGTGGAAAAGCATCCCCCACTGCCATCACACAGCTCTTTCTGCCCTGCCTGGGGTCTCACCCACACCTCCAAATTTCCGATGGCTTCCTGGGCTCTCTTTCCCCACCCCCCCACCTCCACCCCATGTTACATTTGGGATTTGTATTTCATTCTTATTTATATTTCCATAGGTTTGTCCCTGTCATTGCTGCTGTTCCTGGCTTTCCAGCAGGTTTGCTCTGCAGAGAGCTGCAGGTTGGCTATGAAATATGACAAAGCGTTCATTTAAATGCACACCATGATGTCGGCGAGTCCATTAGGGGAATTAATTTGAATGGCTGGCGTTTAATAAACAGCCTTGTCCCTCCTCTCCACACACCACCCTCCACCTCGCCAGGGCTGGCAGCTTGGAAGGGTTAAAAAAACCCCCACATGTGGATGTTGGAGGGAGGGGGGAGGAGGTATCAGGGTCTGGAGCGGGGTAGGGGGGGAATAATAAAAGAGATCTGGTGTTATAAGAGGAATTGCAGTTTGTTTTGTTCACGGTAAAAAAAAAAAGCACATGTGGAAGGGGTTTGGGCTCACAGGGTGTTTGGTGCATGGAGAAAACAGGGAGGGGGGAGAGGGAGGACACGCTCCGGCCGGAGGGTCCGAGCCTGGCTCCGAGCACGCCGGGCTTGGGGGGAGGAGAGGGGGCTCGAAGGACGTTGCTCCCCATATGGTGTGTATTACAAGCTCCTTTCTAGTTGTAAAGATTAATTTAAAGCCTTTCTCACCTCCCCCCCATCCCTCTTCCATTGACAAATGAACATCTGGGCTGAATGCTGCCCAGATCCTAATCAAAGCATTTTTCCAGGGCTGTTGTCTGCCTTTATGGCTATCTGCTCTTCGGATGCTCTGCAGTTCCAATGCACTTGGCAATTCAGCCTGTAAATACCCCTCTCCAGGATTTATGATTCAGGATAATGTGATTTTTCTCTTTGCCTCTGGATTCGTTTGTTTGGTTTAGTTTAACGACATTTCCTTGTCTCTGCATAAGTGAGGGCATGAAGGGAATTTTTTTCCCTCCCCTCTTTGCAGAGAGTTATTAGCAATGAGCAAAAATGGCTTTTTTGGGGGTTGGTGGGCACACTGCAGGGGACAAATCCAGCCCTGAATCCCTGATGAACATCCCTGGTCATCCCAAACCATCTATTTTTCCTACAGAAAGCTTGTTTTTGAACTTTTGCCAAGAAAGTAGCTTTTAACTAAAGCGAAGCTGAGCCCTTTCCACAATATTCAAGGGCTTCTTTATTGAGAAGAGGCAGCACGAAACACAGCCCAGTACGGAAAAGCTGTTTGCTCCCCAAAATGAGCCTCGAGAAGCCAAATGAGATGTTTGAAAAACTGGGAGTGCTGTGGCTGGGATCCCATTCCCATCAGACTTGATTTTTCCCCCTGCAAGCTCCAGTTTGGGAGTTAAAGGATTAATACATAAAACCTAGCTGGGATGTTGAATAATGTTTGTCATGTCCCAGGTGCTGTAGGAAGGGATGGTGCTTGAGCCAGGGAAAAAGGTAGTGAAAATCCCTTTAGGGCAAATATAGGGACTTGCAGGGGATGCGACATGGGCTCTCTGTGTTTGTCCCTGTCCCTGAATGAGGACTGAGCTGGGAAACACAGAGCTGATGGGTTTGGGGTATATCCTGAGTATATTTATTCCTGAAGAAATCCTGTCTCCTGGACCTGGGCTTCCCCTTCCCTCTGACTGGACAGCGAGGCCTTTTCCTGATGGATGCCTTAAGGACAGTGTGTGAGTTCAGTCCATGGAAACCACCATGGAGAGGCTGTGTTTACACAGCAAGTGCACGAGGTAATGGCACCAGTAATTAAAAATGTTCTCTTAAGTGAGATAAAAAATCACTGGGGTGGAAAGTACGTGGCTGCTCCTCCTAGGCTCTCCAGGAGAAGGTGAAACCCGGATTTTGGTGATGCAGGGTTAGGTACCATCCATCACCAGGACCCTCCCCACCCCAGGATGTCACTGGGAAAGCTGAGGAACATCACAGGCACTGGCCTTGTTTTTCCTAAGAAGCTCTGAATTTCCCAGAAATACAACAACCCAGGATGCAGCAGGCAAATCCCTGAAAATGGATCTGGGAATGTGAAGAGCCAGACCAGACTCCTGAGGGGTGTGAGGCTGAAGTGACCCCAGCACCGACCCTGGATGAGGACAGCCACCCATGCAGAGCTCCAGAGGTAGGGAAGCACCTTCCCGAGCATCCGAAGGAGGCTCTGGGGTGAATTTTAATTTCTCCTCATTTTTGCTGTTGATTTTTAGTGTGCTCAGCACCTCTTGCCTCTTTTTCATCCCTTTCCTCCTTGATTCCCCCGCAATGAGCAGGAAGAGAGCGAAGCCTGGTGCCAGCCCATGGCTGAGCCAGCGCATCCACGGGGACAGAGCAGCCACTGGCAGCCCCGGGGCACAAGAGAGGGGCATTTATGGAGTTTCATAGCGGCACTGCGAGGTGCATTGTGGCCAAGGAGGCTTTTCGGGAAGGGGGAGGAGGAGATGATGGTATCCGAGGGTGCTGGGGGGTCTTCCTCGCTGTCCCCACGGAGGAGGAGGCGATCCCCGGGAGCGGCGGCTCCGAGCTCATCCCGGCAGAGCGGAGCCGCTGCCGAGCGGGGATTCGCGGCCGAACTCTGCTCGGAAAGTCGCTCCCAGCCTTTTCTCATTTCTTTCTGGATTTAAGGAGGCTTCCAAATTCCTGCGCCGCCAAATCCTGCCTGGGACTGCCAGGAAACGCGGCCAGCAACAAGTACGTGCCGTTTCTGTACCCACAACGCAGCCAGGGCTGCTGTTATCCCGCGGGTGATGATGGTGGGACGGAGCTCCAGCCCTCCCCAGGATGTGGATCCTGTCCTTTCCCGGGCTGCCGCCGGCACCCTGCCCTGGGTACTGCCCCGAGCATCAGCTCCCCTTTATCGCCGCCTTTTTATACACCAAAACACCCCACCCCAGGCTCCCTAAACTTTACCCGCCGCCCTCCCCGTAACCTCCCACCCAGCGCGTGGAAACACACTGGCTTCATGCACTCCCAATGGGATTTACGATCCCAGGGACTTCCCGCACTGCCTGTCATCGCTCTCGCCCCTTCCCGCCACTGATAAAGCAAACCCGTTTGTTCTGGGGCACTCCTTCCCCATTTCTTTCTTTATTTTTGTTTCTGCCGCTGCCTCCCTCAGTGCCAGAAGGTCTTAGGGGACAACGGAGGTGCAGGGGACAGCGGCAGAGCAATGAAGCAGCCCAGAGGTCACAGTGAAGGGCACACGTTTGGTCTCTGTGGGAAATGTCAGTGGTTGGGGAAGGGGGGTCGGGAAAACCCTGCACCATTGGTACAAATGTCTGAACGCCACAGGATGCATCCCTGCATCCCGAGGCCCTCAGCGCTTGGGGATTCCATGGAATCCATCCCAGCGTGACCCCAAAGCAGCCTTGGGGAGCTGAGAGCAGGGCAGTGAAGGGGCTGCACACGCAGCATCCTCCTGGCCATGGCAGGGATGCGGAGCTGGCTCCGGCCAAGCCCACCCATGGGACGCCTGATCTGGTCTTTCCACTGGTGACTCATGGAAAAACGACTTGTTTTGCAGCAGCGCTTGGCATGTCGGGTGATTCTGCCTCCGTGCCTCGCTCGCCTGTCTCTTTTTAAAGGATCATTGGTATGAAAATATCTGGGATCCCGACCTTCCTGCGGAGCTCGCTCACCTGAAGGCATTTTCCCCCCGGGATGTGTGCAGGGCTGGCTGTGCAAGCCACGTTCTGTCGGCTGCCTGGGAGGCAGCCTGGTCACGCTCCCAGGGTTGAATTTTTTGGGGATTAATATTTCTGAGCAGCTCTTATACAACAGTGTTGGAAGCTTGGAGGGTTTCCACCCGCTCCTTGCGTGTTGGTTTCCACACTCCTGCCAGCACCGCCGGCTGCACGGGCCCCCCCCCAGGTCTCCCTGCAAGGTTTGTGGCACAACCCGGGGTGATGGGGCTTGGGAATCATCCACACGTGTCCTGAGTGTCCCTACTGTCCCCAAGGCCAGGCAGAAGTGGGACCTCACTGTGTGGCTTGGCTTCTTGCTGCCTCGTAGGGAGCAGGCAGGATCCACAAGTAGATTTGGGTTAAAACACTCAGAATGGGAATGATGCTGATTCCCATTGAGTTCCCAGCACCCCACTGCTTCCCAAACACTCACCTTTCACCTCTTTTTCTTCAAATTCTTCAGAGGGATGTAGTGCAGCCCTTTCCCAGTGGGACCAGCCCATCCCAGACTCGGTTGCAGCAGGAGTCTGGGCCAGCTCTGTATTTAACTGAATTGGCTCTTTTAATTTTTTTTTTCTTGGAAATGGGCATTGAGAGGGATGTTCTGTGGTTTTCACTGCTGTGTATCACACCCTCACCCTTTCGTCGCAGAGCACTGACCGTGCCACTGCTCTCTGGAAAGCACATCAGTAAATTTTTTTTTGGGGGGGGGTCATGGTTTAGTTTGGAATCTTGCATGGAAAATCATTTCCAACCCCCAAATTAGAAACAGAATAATAATACAGAGCCTTGTTTTGGAGGAGGTGGTGTGTGTCATCCCGCAGCAATGAGAAACTCGTGCTGGAGAGGAGCAAAGAGCTGTGATTTATTTTTTTATCGCTCCCCAAAGGACTGACGTGGCTCCGGGATGCTGCTCCCGCTCTCTTGTACCCATGGATGGGGATGGGACAGTTGCTGTGGGCAGGGGTGTGTCCTTACATCATGTGGGGGGCTGTATCACCCAATTTCATTGTCCTTACCCTTGGGTTTGTGGGGAAAGGGGATTGTGCTCTGTGGTTTTCTGCCTTGCCCTTCTCTAAGGAGCTGGGATGGAGAGCTGATGTTCAGGGATGGGACAGGAGCCAGTATTTTGCCATGCTGGGCTGGAGGGAGGCATGAGCATGCGGTGCTTTCTCCTTGGGACTTTTTAAAAAGTTGCATATTAGAGGGAATTCACTGTGAGTTGTTCTCTCTATGGTCTCTGTCCCCCAAAAAATCAGGTCCTATGAAAACTGAGTCAGGCTCCTAGAAAAAGAAGTCATGCTGAGGCAGTAGCTAGTCCTGCCTGAGATGGGCTCACCCCTCTGTCACTGGCCACCACAGCATTGCCAGAAAACCCTTAAAAATAACATATTTTTAAAAATCACAAGGGGTTTCCCCATGTGCGTGAGCAGTGGCTGCTCAGGATGCCAAGCCACAATTTAAAGTCTGTCTTTACTTCTTTTTATTTCTCTCCCTGTTGGTCAGAACACACTCTGCTCCCAAAATCTGTGCCTGAGCTGGGGTGCCCCATCTTCCTTCGGGATGCCCTCGGGACAGGTCCTGGGGGGAGAGGTCTGCATGGAGCCAGTCCCTGGGATTTAATAAGACACTTAATATATGTTAAATATCAAGGGCTGATAGGAAACATGTGTCCCGAGGATTAACAGCCGTGTAAAAGATAAAGCCACGAGTTAAATCTCCAAACATCGTGTTTCAAATAACGCTCCATGGCTGCCATCTGCACTGTTGGGGTAACCAGGAGTGGGATGGGGAAGGTAAAACGTGTGTTGCAGATCACAGTGCCCCAAAATCTTTGGGATGGGCTTGGCACTGGGTTCGTTCCCAGCCAGGTGATGCCCAGGGATGCCGATCACACAGGGGTGACGTCAGCTTCTTCTTCCCCCATTTCTTCCTCCCTTTCCACCTCTCCCCCTTCTTCTAATGTTTTTTTCTTTTTTTTTCCCAGGCCCCAATTTCTCCCCTGTCGAGGCAAACGCTTTGGCTAATTAGCAAAACGTGTCAAAGAAAATGATTAATGTCCCGGGAGGAGGCTGAGCTGCCTTTGTGCTGGCATTGCCTGACTTCTGCTCTTAAAGGTTTTATTAAAAGATAAGGGAGCTTGTGACGGGTGAGAAAAGCATGTGCTTCCCATGGTGTTCAAGGGTCGGAGACGGGGGGGATGTGGGGCAGATCGGGGTCACCCTCGGAGGGAGAGGCGAGGGCTCGTGTTTCCCTGCCTCTGTGCACCTCCGTCACCGCGGTGTCTGGCCTTGGCAGGGAAAAAGACTTTAAAAAATGGCTGAATGCCTCCTTTATTCTTCCAGGGCAGGTAACTCAATCTCCTCAGCTGGGCTATGAATGTTGCTGTGTTACGGGGCTCTGCGTGGCTGCGCGCTCTGGGAGCGATGCTTTAGGGGGTCCTGGGGAGGGGATGCTCAGGATGGGCATCCCAAGGTGGGGCTGGGGTGCTGAGAACTGGGCACAGGCAGGATCCTGCCCAGGACAGTGGTGGCAGCAGGGACAGAGGTGCTTGGGCATGGGTTTGATGGACCCTGTGGTCAGAGAGATGCCCATGGTCAGGCACAAGCCCCATGGGACATCCCTGACACTGCTGTGGGCTGAACCCCCATCCCAGCCCCCTCCCAGGGATCCCAGTGTCAGGTGGGCAGCAGAGGCACAGGAGGGAATCTGAGGCATGGTGGTGCCCCTGGGCTCCTGCCAGGACCACCTTACAGAGCATCCAACTGTCCTCATCTCTCATGGCCCTGGACATGTTTTCAGCAACCCCCAAAGTACGTTCCTTGCAACACAAACCCCGGCAACTACCCTAAAACCATCAGCTCTTGCACTGGGGTCTTGCAAAAGGCAAAAACCACCTGGCAGCTCTGCCATGGGATCACACGAGCTGGAGCTGGCAGTGCCAGAGCATCCCCGTGCCATGCCAAAATCCCAGCTGGGACATCAGCCCTGGGAACAGGGCGAGGGTGACAGTGGTGGGAGATCCATCAGCAGCACACTGGGTATTTTATCAAAGCAGGAGCAGTTCCCAAATGCAGCAGACACCGATGTCTGCAGCCACAGAGGCCTGAGCCCCTCAATGCACATCAGAGGGGTTTTGGAAGGGGGCACAGCTGGCAAGAAGCCTCTGGGGGGGGCTGCAGGAGCTGCTCCGTGAGGTTTTCCTCCAGCAAACAGACCTCTGGGCTTAATAAGCTATTTGTAAAACTTGCTGTGGATAAACAAGAGGCCGTGTGTCAGGCTGAAGGCGGCCTCGCAGGGCTCCGCTGCGCGGGGTGGGACCTCAGCGCAGAAATATTTTCAAGATAAACAGAGGAAAATGAGTCCTGGAGGAGGCTGGAGCCGCTGGCAGCAGCACGCCGCTCCTCTCCAAGATTATTTCGGGGCAGGAACTTGGCTTTATGCATGCTGCAGCTTTTTTTTTTTTTTTTTCCCCCTGCCTCTGAAGGGAACCTCGCGTGCTGCTGATTCAGAAATAAACCTGAGGAGCGGTTGGCACTGAAGGAAGTGGGTGCAGAGCCCAGGGCTTGCAGGGGAGTTTTGGGGTGAGGGTGAGGAGCTGGGATGCACAGCTGCTGTTGCTGCAGATCCCTCCTGGCAGAACCCTTGGGCTGAGGTGGCAATATTGGGTTGGGGGTGCTGGAGATGGGAAGACTGCAGGGAGAGCTTAGAGTCCCTTCCAGTGCCTAAAGGGGCTGCAGGAGAGCTGGAGAAGGACTTTGGACAAGGGATGGAGGGACAGGACAAGGGGGAATGACTTTAATCTGACAGAGGGCAGAGTTAGATTGAATATAAGGAAGAAATTCTTCCCTGTGAGGGTGAGGAGGCCCTGGCACAGGGTGCCCAGAGCAGCTGTGGCTGCCCCATCCCTGGAAGTGTCCAAGGCCAGGCTGGATGGGGTTTGGAGCAACCTGGGATAGTGGAAGGTGTTCCTGCCCATGGCAGGGGGTGGAACAAGATGAGCTTAAAGATTCCCTTCCAACCCAAACCACTCTGGGATTCGGTGACTCCCCTGTGAGCAGCAGAGCTGCCCGGCCTGGCTGCTCGTGCCTCCTCCATCCCCCCGTGATGCCCCAGGGCAGGATACGGGCACTGCCCTGCCCTCTGCCAGGCTGGAGCTTGGGAAACGGGCTGGGCTCCATCCTTCCATCCCCTCTAAACCTCCAGCATCACTGTCCTCTTCATCCTCCATTTCCCCATCCCACCATCCCTGGGCTGTGGGGCTTTGGTGCTGATTTCCTCCTCCTCTGTTCCGTGCCTGGTCTTTAAACTCCACAACCGTGGATTGACACCGATCTCGGGGCAAGGCTGGACTTGGGGCGCCACGGCAGGAACCAGCCACAGCCTCAGCAGCTCCGATCTCCCAGTGTATCTCTCCCTCTCTTCCCCACCCCCAGCAAATTTAATTAAAAGTCATTCAGATTCCTTTGAAAGAAAATGTCATCCGTCGACACAATTACACTTTAACTAACCAAAGCTGTTACAGTTCCTATATATATTGGAATCAGGCTGTCGTTATTAGTTCTAAGTAAGTAATTTATTCCCATTATTGTGTTCAAATTACAGGATATTACCCCCTGGGGAAATAATCCTGTTATTTGAAATGTAAAAAAGAATTCACATGGACAACAATGGATTCCTAAATGAACCCAACAACAGCCCCCCAATCCCAGCGCGGCATTGCTTGCCTCAGATAGGGAAAACACAAAGTTTCTTTTTTTAAAATGTTCTTTTCTCCTGTCTTTCCCTTCTCCTGCCCCAGGTAAGGTAAATTGGGCTCCTCCGGTTCAAATGCATCAATTTATTGAGGGAATCCTGGGTGTGAAGGAATTTGGTGGGGAGCATGGGGGAGGCAGATATATGTATGAATACATAAATATATATCTATATGGGTGTCTCCCCTTCTTTTGGTGGTGGGAAGGGAGCCCTGGGATGGTGGAATGCTAGTGCCTGGCACAGCCCCAGGGGTTTCTGCTGGAGCTGGGAACCTCTGCCTTTCTTCGGCAAAGAGCTGCCGAGGTTCTTTGGAAACGTTGTTCCCTTGATCAAGATCTTCAGTGCAGGCAAATAACAGCTCGTCTCTGCAACACCCAAACATAAGCAACTAATTTGGAACACCGAAAGGAAAAAGGGGGAGGGAAAAAAAAAAAAAAAAAAGAGAAAGAGGAGGAAGAGGGAGGGGAGGGAAGAAAATCAGATACACTTGTAACCTGATTACAACAGCCAGCTATGTGTGCAAAATCACAATGCAGCTCTATAATTAAATCTCTCTTTCCCCCTCCTGCCGAGCTCTTTCCTCTAACAGGCGCGGTACAAAAACAGTTGTTAGGACATCAAATTCCAGCTCCGACAAGAGGGGACTTTTTTGTCTATAGCTGCTCGGCTCGTCTTTAAGGAAATAATAATTATAAGCCCAGTGCCGCTGGCTGACGAGCTTTGTGGAGCAGAAAGGGCTCGTCTTGTCCAACAACCCCTTCCCCCATGTAGAGGGCTGGGGTGATGGGAAAGGAGATGGGATAGCCCTGGGAGCAGCTGCACCCGCTCCTTGTGCTGGGATCCAGCAGGAGAGGAAACCCTGGGGTCTAACACGATGCTTGGGATCAAAAACACTTTTTCCCTTCTTACCCTGCTAAATCCACTTCGTGTGTTTTAGCATCAGCAGTTTGGTGGCACAGGGGACTCCTGGATGGGTCTGGGTGTTTGGGAGCGCATGAAGCACCTGTGAGGGGTGTGAGGAGCCAGTGGCTTCACGGACACCAGGAAAACTCCTGCCACAACATTTTCCCAAGGGTTCCTCTCCTGCCTGGGGTTTGGCTTCTCCAACCAGACCTGGGCCCCGGGGTGATTGGAAAAATGCCATGGAAGGGGTCAGGTCAATGCACCCTAAAGGCAACAGGGGAGGGACTCCCAGCACGGTGGATGGGGGGGCAGCGCTGGCAGTCTTTCCCCAGCCCTGCCTGTTGATGACTTGGATTTACTCCACAGACAGCTATTCCCATCCCTGTGACACCCAGCACGTGCTTTTGCTGGCAGCTGCAGGCTGGATTCAGCCTCAGGGACACAGTTCCTCGAGGGCAGGTTCCTGCGTGCTTCCTCAGGGTATTCCTGGGAACAAGGCTTGTGCCCCATCTTCTTTCCTGCTGTGAGTCAAGGGAAGGTGTGTTCAGCTTCCTGCAACAGGTGCAACGACTCACAGGACGGTGGGGAGAACGAAGGAAAAAACCGGACATCAGGAAACCTTGCAATGGCCCCCAAAGTGCAAGATAACCACCAGTGAGCCAGGATTTATCCACCACACCTCGCTGTGGCAGCCGGCACGTGCAGGAGAGCACGACCGAGGGCGAATGCAGGCTTTACAACGCGCGGCATGCGGCACGGAAACTCGGATGCTGCTCCAGTAAAGCTGTGCAGGTTTGGTTTTAATGGCAATTAACAGCTGTTAAAAGGTGAAGGATCTATTCTGCTAACACCCAGTGCTTCTAACGCCTTTCATGAAGGGATTTGAAAATACATTTGTGAGTGTTAATTTTAAGCCATGATAATGTACCCCGGGGAGGTGGATGGGTTTACCCTGTTTTCAGGGAAGCTGAGCAGGCCAGGGCATGGTGTGGGGATGAGCATTCAATTCTGGAATTGGTGGTGGAATCCACGTGTGGCTCTGGCAGAGGGATGGGACCAAGCCGGGGACCAGCCGGCGACATCAGTGCAGTTTTCTCCAGCATTTCCCCGGTCTTTTATTTTGTGGGGAGATTAACTTGGTGGAAAACCAAAGGCACTCACGAGTTTAACCTTCAGCAGGACCCTTGCGCTTGGGGGGCACGTAGGAAATTGTCTTTCCCTGGGAGATGCTGCAAATCTGGATTTTCCAGTTCCTGGAGGGCTCTGCTTGTTTAAATTAGAAGCAGATAGCAGAGGTGAATTTTAAGAAGGACAGAGCAAAGGCACACAAGTATGCAGTTAACTTCTAAACTTCTTTCTCTGGCTCTCCCGCTGAGTAAATGCTTTAGGAGCTTCAAACCACAGCTTTTAATATCTCCTTAACATGCCCCGTGATTCCTTCCCCCCTGTCAAAACAGCGAGAGCAGCTGTGAATATTTTCCATTTTAAAATGTTTTGTATGCATACGAAAGTACCTGCAGCTCCTGTGGGCTGGGCTATGGAGAACTGCTGAAGCCAAGGGTATCTATTTTATATCAAACCTCAAAATAGCACATGCTTCTGCCTCTCCTTTGCTTGTGTCCTGCATCCAGTAGCGTATTTTTGATTGAACTGACAGATCAAGGGAAAAATCCCCAATTTACTCTGTTGATGTAGAAGGTCTTGTCATTGGAGCTCAGCATTCCCATTCACCTGGATGGAGGATTGTTTTAAACTCCCAAATGCAGAACCTGTAATAGCAGGGTGTTGTATGGGGACTGCAGTTTTGGGGAGGTTTCCCATGCACGTTTCTCCACTAAACCACATTTTTTCCGCTGAAAGGTGTAACTGCCGTTTCCATGCCTTACGACCAATTTAGCAGCTGATCCACAGCCAAAAAACGCAGGCAGTAATTACAGCTTTGGGGTTGGTGCTCCTCTCAAAGCGCTCTATGGGTTGTGTACGTCAGCCCTGCCCCCTGCCTAATTTTTTCCCCCTGATCTTGGATGAAAAAAGCTTGTTATTAGGTAAAAGGGGGGAAAAAAATATCCAGCCTGATGTATCCAAGATGCACTCTAGCTGTGACAAAAGCCTGGTACCGGGGGCTTGGTGGAGGTTGTGGAAAGCAAAGACGGGGCAGGTCCTGGCAGTGGGGTCCCAGCTCGGGATTTTGGAGGGAAGTGAGTGCGCAGGTGGCAAGGCAGGAAAACAGGGTGGAATTGTGCATACACACCCACTCCCCTGTGCCAGGCAAGGGAAAAAAACCATCAGTCTTTATTTGGACTCGAAACCAGACAGGGGCTGGGACAAGTTTGGCTTTACAAATCCCAGAGCTATGGGATCAGAACTGCTGTGAACTGGGGGGAGGGCACCAACCACATCCCTCTGCACCCCCTGGCCCCTCTCCCTTCTCTGCTCTGGCTGGGATGGGGAGGACGCTCCAGCCTCCAGCTGCTGCCAGGCAATGGGTACAGCCCCTGGGGGGGTTATTTCTTGGACTCCCCCCCATGCAAAGCCTGCTGCCAAGCTGGGCACAAGGGTTGTAATCAGCCAGGATTTATGGAGAAAACCGAAATCCCGAGCTGTTCTGGTCATTAATCAGAAATTCTTCACTCAGTTCCCAAACCGTTTCCCTGGGGATTTCCTCACTGGGACCCCCCACTCCACAGCCCCCTCCCCATGGATGGCAGCTCCTTCATTGCAAGCACAGGGGAAGGGGTGGGGAGGGATCCCAGGGTTTGGAATTATCCAAGCCCCCCATCGGTAAATAAATCGCCATGGATTCACTGGAATAAACCCCAGCAGGGCCCCCCTTCCCTTCAAATCCCACCTCTGTCCCTACAGGGTTTTATTTGCGGGGGATGGGACCCTGCTGTCAGACTCGGTTCTGCTTTTAAGATGGGGGAGAAGGACTGAAATCAGGGCAAAGCTTTGCCGACGCGTTGGGATCGTCGCCGTCCGCGTTTTAATGTGATTTATGCCTGGATTTCTAAATTCAGCCACTGACTGCATGCTTTAAATATAGCTCCAAAAACACCCTGAAAACGTGTAGTAAGCACGTTAAAAACAGCGGGCGGAAGGGATGCACAGCACCCCCATGGCTGGGGATGGGGAGCATGAGGGGTTTATTTGGGTAAAAAAGGGGATTTGGGGGTTCCAGCAGATGGGGATGGGGGTCCAGCAGGGCCTGCGCCCAGCCTGCAGGTACAAAGTCGAGCGCTGGGCTGGCAATGAAGGGGTGAGTGTCCCCCACCCCCCACATCTTGGCAGCCCCCCAAAACGGGGGAGATGGGTTGGGGGCGGGGGGCATCGGTTTGCTTTGCCTCCCACGTCTCCAGAGAGCCTCGCCCAACTCCCCCCATTCCCAGATTCCGCCCCCCCGTCCTACCTGCATCCCGGGAGGGGGGGCCATGCCCGGTGTGGGGCTGGGGGCTGCGAGCTCCGAACCGCTCCGCTGCCTCCTGCCCGCTCCCCTCCGCCTCCGCAGGGACCGGGACGGGAATTTCGTGTTCGTCCGGGGAGGGGAGAGAAGGGAAGAATGGGAAAAAGAGGGAAAACAAAAAAACCAGGAAGAAACGCCAAAACAAAACAAAATGGAGAAGGGGGGAAGGGAAAATAAAAATTAAGGAAAAAGCACAAGGGAGAGACGGAGGGAGCGGAGCCGGGCGCGCAGGGCGGGCGGGGGTGCCCCCTCCCCGGGGGGGGCGG
>VZTX01013072.1:0-31242 GCA_013400915.1 Pardalotus punctatus
GGGCGGGGCAGTGCTGGGGCACGGGGTGGTCGGGGGATGTACCGAGTGGGACCGGCGGAGATGGACAGCCCGGGTTATCTGCCCCTCTCCCGGGGGTGCCCCCGCCGCTCGGGCGAGTAGGAAACGAAATGTGAAGAAAATGGAGTTTAGAGTGAATGTTTATGGTTTGAAGTCAGCAAGGCTCGCTCTGGCAGCACAGGATGGAGCCTTTGCTCCCTGCTCCAGGGGGCATCTGCTCTTAGGAGGGATTATGGAATCATAAAACCCTGGCGTGGTTTGGGTTGGAAGGGACCTTAAAGCCCATCCAGTTCCACCCCTGCCCTGGGCAGGGACACCTTCCACTATCCCAGGCTGCTCCAAGCCCCGTTCAGCCTGGCCTTGGACAATTCCAGGGATGGAGCAGCCACAGCTTCTCTGGACAGCCTGTTTATGGATTTATGATGTAGCTTTTGCTGTAAGAACAGAAATTATGTACGGTATTTATGTCTCAGCCTTTCTGGGCTGGGGCCGGTGACTCCAGCTATTCCCTAAGTGTTGCTGCTACCCCAGTAAATCCCAGGCTGGGAATGTGTGCTGGAGCAGGCAGTAGTAGATGGCTCCTGTAATGTCTTACACAGTTGCAGGAGCAACTGGGAACAAGGAAATTCCCTTAGAGGGGTACATGGTACAAATAATTTGAGAAATGTTGTGTGTTTTGCTCCTCACTTTCCTGGGAGTTAAGGAAAGAAGAAACAGTGGTTTCCCTGCCAGAGTCTTAGGCATTGAGTCGCTTGTCACTTAGAGACTCCAGGTTCCCGTGTGATCCTCCAGGAGATGGGGAGGAGCCGAGGGCAGGGCTCCTGCCAGGCATTGGCTGTAGAAGGGGTTGTGTTGGTTGAGGATATTTACTCTGGGAACAGCTGTGGGAGCAAAACAGGCTAGAAACGTTTCCTAATCTCGTTCAAACTCCAAAGGCCAGGCTGGGCCAATCCACGTTTCCCTGGCAGGTTTTGAAGACGTCCTGTGGCTTTGCTGATAGCAGGGGATGGTGCCTGGGGGTGGTGACAGCTGGGTCTGGCCCAAAGCTCTGTGGGCATGGGGAGCTCCCAGAGTTTGTGCCAGGGAGCTTGCCTGGAATCCCGCAGCTCCTGCTGATCCTGGTGTTGTGTCCCTCAGGTGGTGTTTGGGCGGAAGCTCCCATCCTTCTCCTCCATAGCCCTTCACCAGCTGCAGCATGAGAAGAAATACGACATTTATTTCATGGATGCAGAGGTTTATGCACTGTACAGGTGAGTGCTGGCTCCTCCCTGGAATGTCTCCCTGGGCACGTGGTGGTGCACGGGACGTGGCAGGAAGTGCGTGCTGTGGCAGAGCAGGGTGGTGTGGTTTCCTGGGATTGGAGCTGGGGACATGAGTCACCTGCTGTGCAGGTGCTTTTGGCAAGGTGAGAGGCTGGAGCAGGGCAATGGCAGTGAACACACAGCAGCTGCACGAGGCTGCAGTGTTGGATTCACCAGCACAATGCACAAGCTTTGCTCTCTCAATAAAAGTCATTTTTTGCATCTTTAGCAGCAGCAAACTTGCTGAAAACCCTTCTATTCCTTGCACGGCTGCTGTGGAAATGATAAAGACTTAATTACTATTGTAATTATTGCTGTGCTGAGTAAGGACTACCCAAACCCAGCTGTGCCAAATATTGCATGAAGAATAATATTGTCTTCACACAAAGATCTTAATTCTGAAGGGGAGAGAAAAAAAGTGAAGTTTAAAAAGGAATGCAGAATAAAAATGTGGTGTCAGCATCGTGTTCTACAAATATTTTTCATAACAGTCTTAATTGGGAGGGTTTGAGATAATGGAAAGAGGAGTGGGAAAGATGAAGCTATGCTGGAAGTGGAACCTTTTCCTTGGAGAACTGGGCATTCTGTTCACCCTGATTTGGGCTGAGAATGTTACTTTGGTACATTTAGAGTTTTGCATGACTTGATATTTATGGAAATGGGGGAGTGGGAGTCTCCCAGTGAGACCAGTGCTCAGCTCTTTTTGGGAATCATTGTGAGGTGAAGTTTTGGGGTGGGGTTTTCCCTCCTTTCCTAGTACAATTCTTTATCTCTCCCCACTGTATTCCTCAGTTTCTGACAGCGGAAAATGTAATGGAATTGGATGTGAATGTTGCTGGAATCAGCTGAATCTCCAATAGGGGAAGGGTTTGTTTCAGTTCACTCGGTTCTGTAGTGGCAGTGTAGTTCTTGCTCTGTGGCTGCTCAGCTCTTCTCCAGCAGTTGGAACCTTGGTGTCATTTGGTTCCATCCCATTCCTGACATACAGCAGAATTCCTGAAATAAGCAGGTCGCAATCCCCACTACAGATTGCAGGGGGAGCCATAAAGCTGGAGCCTTCTGCCAGGGATGGAACGTATGTGTTTTGATAAAGATATTGGAGTGCTGAGAGGGGATTGGATCATTTTTGGGAATCTCTCTCATCCCTTAGGAAGCTGCTGCAGCACGAATGCTCCTTATGCCCGGATGCAAAGCCTTTCAACACCTTTGCAGATCTGGAACAACACATGAGGAAGCAACACGAACTCTTCTGCTGCAAACTCTGTGTTAAGCACTTAAAGGTGAGCTGGGCATCTGCTTGGATGTGTGGGAAGGAGGGGGATTTCCCTCCATGACCTCCAGGAGTTCCTGAGAAGGATGGGAAGGCAGAACAGCATGGATTTATTTAAGTTCCCTCTGCCTGCAGTGAGGCCAGTTGCTTTATTTTAAGTCTTTCTCCTTCCATAAACTGATTAATGAAGCAGGCCTGGAGGTTCTCCAGGTTTTAAATTAAACCCCACGGTGATGTGCCACAGTTGGTTCATGCCAGGTGAACTGGAATTTGCTGCCAAAAGGGATGGAATCCAGGAGTGAGCAGGCTGACCTGAATGAACTCTAATGGGTCTTTCCTGTGGTTTTGGAATCCCTGGAGCTGATGGAAGGGAAGTGGGGAGGGAGGGCAGGACCTTCTCTGGGTTGTGGTGTCCTTTGAGCTCTGGTGAGTTGTTTCATGCTCAGTAGAGCCAGCACTGAGGGAACTTGTTTGTCATTTTCTCTCGCAAACAATATTAAGACTGCTGCTTTTTAATTTTAGAATATTGTAGAGATTTTTATTTCAAAGGAAAAAGTTCCATGTTATGTAACTTATACCCACTGAAAAGAAACTCTTAAACTTGTGGAAGTTTCAGTCCATAGCAAAGCCAAACAAACCTTTTCCCAGTCCTTGTCTAGGCCAGAAATAAAGGATATTCTGTTCAAAAGGCTTGGCTGATCTTTTTGGCATCTCTGGAACCCTTTCTACCAAAATAGCTCATGTAGTGAGGACAGAGGGTTGGCTTATGATACACAATTTGTTCACTGAAGTGGATCCTCTGTGTGCAGCTATTTGTGTGTGAGGAAAGTAAAACATCTCACTTGGTGTTTATGGGGTTTTTAATTTGAGAATGCAAAATACTGTCTGTTCATAAATACGTAGTTAGGATTTCCACCCCTGCCGGAGCTTACAATTTAAATTTGTTACAGTATAGAAGGATTTCAAAGGGAAAAAAGTGAATTAAGTCAATTTCCAGTGCTCAGAGAAATGCAAGTTAGATTGAATTTGGATCCATCACTTGAATTTTATTTCCTGTGCCCCAAAAATTTTAGGTGTTGGGTGGTCAAACTGCATCTTTTTGACGCAAATCTTCCACTCCTACAAATGGAGAAGTTGGACACAACCTGGCTTGTTCCATTTAGTTCTGTGTCCATAAAAATAATCCAAATCTATAAATACAAACCTATTAATACAATATCTGTCTTTCCAGATCTTCACCTATGAAAGGAAATGGTATTCCCGGAAGGACCTGGCCCGGCACCGGATCCATGGGGATCCCGATGACACCTCCCACCGGGGGCACCCCCTGTGCAAGTTCTGCGACGAGCGGTACCTGGACAACGACGAGTTACTGAAACACCTGCGGAGGGATCACTACTTCTGCCACTTCTGTGACTCTGAGGGGGCTCAGGAATACTACAGGTATTGGGGCAAGCAGGTTATTTATAGGAGTGCTTTCTCTAGCTTAGATTTGGAAGCAAAATTGCCTGGGTCTGCTTTGAATTTTGGGGATAGTAGTGTTTGAAGACAGTGGAGGAATGGCAGCAGGTTGGCTGCAATTCCTTAAACAAATAGCCAAAATATTCCCTTTGAGTCTAGTTCATGCTTTAAAATTTTCATTTTTAAAAGTTACGTTCTGCAGCCTGACAGCAACTGTCTGGTGTGTTACCTCTGATGATGGACAAGATGAGAGCAAACAGCCTCAAGTTGCATCAGGGGAGGTTTATATTGGATATTTGGAAAATTTTTTTCATGGAAAGGGCTGTCAGGCATTGGAAATGGTGGAGTCACCATTCCTGAAAGTGTTTAAAACCATGTGGGTGCTTGGGGACATGACTTAGTGGTGAATGTTGTGGTGGTGCTGGTTGATGGTCTTAAAGGTCTTTTCCAGCCTTAATGCTGTGATTCCTTGATTCTAATGCTCCAAAGTTTGTGTGCAAAGGGGCTAGAAAGATGATTTTTTTTTGTCATGTGCACAGCTGGATGTGCTGAGCATCACTCGGTTTGGTTTAACAGCTGAGTGGTGCATCAAGGTCTGTGTTGGCTGTGCAGAAGCGGTGTCAGCTGGAAAACATCCCTGGGGATAAGGACAAACCAACCACCAGGGCTTGTCCTCACTTGCCCTTGTAAGAGTGGCTGTGTCATCCAGCGGGAAGGGTCAGCCGTGTGTCTTCTGTTCGCAGTGATTACGAATACCTGCGGGAGCACTTCCGGGAGAAGCACTTCCTGTGCGAGGAGGGCCGCTGCAGCACGGAGCAGTTCACGCACGCCTTCCGCACCGAGATCGACTACAAGGCCCACAAGAGCGCCTGCCACAGCAAGAGCCGGGCTGAGGCACGGCAGAACCGCCACATCGACCTGCAGTTCACCTACACCCCCCGGCACCCGCGCAGGACCGACGGTGGGCTGGGCCAGGGGGCACGGACGGGCACTCCAGGGTTAGGGAGGGACTCCCTGGGAGGGTGGGGAGGCACGGCTGTGGCTGCTCGTCTCAAGGTTGAGCAGGGCTTGGAGCAACCTGGGGTAGTGGAAGGTGTCCCTGCACAGGAGCAAGATGACCTTTAAGATCCCTCCCACCCAAACCGTTCTGTGACTCTCATTCTGTGAGAGTTTTCAAGAACACCTGGTGAATATTTCACAGCCACGAAGAAATTCTTCCCAAAGGAGGTAGATAAGCCCTGGAACAGCACCAAGAGGTTGTAGAGGTTGAGAAAGCCTCTTCAGCCTGAGAGGTTGTAGAAGTTGAAGATAACCAGAACTTGCCCAGACAAAGCTCTCTTGATGTAGTTTCAGAGCTAACCTTGCTTTGAGTGAAGGGCTGAAGCAGGTGATGTCCAGACACCCCTCCCTCCCTGAATTGTTGGATTTTTTTCCATTGTGTGAGTTTAATGAGGACATGTAATTTTGGGAGAACTGCTGACTTGGTCATCACAAAGATATGAAAATAATCTGTTTGAAGGAGCGTATTTTTGCATTTTTCGGGCACAGTATGATGCCCACATTAGAGAAATAACTGAGAGTGATCATCCCTCCCTCCTGTTTAGGTGTTATAGGTGCAGAGGACTACGAAGAGGTTGACAGGTTCAACAGGCAGGGGAGGGCGGGCAGGTTGAGCAGCCGAGGAAACCAGCAGAACAGGAGAGGCAGCTGGAGGTACAAGAGGTGAGTAGCACAACATTGTGTGGAGTTTCATTCCCATTTAGCATTGGCTTTTACTTGCCAATTCACAGTATTTTGATGGATCAGGAGGAAGGAAGTGGTACAAAATTTGGAGGCCTCCATGGTGAATCCTTAGCTGAGAGCTTCCAGTCCAAGCCCAAGTCCTGGCTGCGTGCTTGGTCATTGTGGAATTATTTTGCGTGAGGTTTCAGCTCAGGAAGCAAACAGTGTAACCCTCGACTTGCGGGTTAAATAAACTCAGCACCCTAAATTAATTTCAGCAGCTCTTTTTATGCAGACTTCTCTGAATAGGAATTTTTGAAGTAGGTGGCAAGTCTGTGCAGGTTTAATGGAGTTTTTGGTCTGGGTAACCATGAAATTCCTGTTCTAAGGACCATGCTTTTCATTGAACTAACAGATCTCTGTGTGGCCAGACTGAGTGCTTTGGAAAAGGAAGAGGGTTAAGTATTGAAATGAAACTTTGCATTTCTATGTCTCTTCATCCACACCAGACCCAAGTGCTTTTTACATCCTGCACATCTTATTTTCTTCTTTTTCTTGCTGGATGGGCAGCTGGTTCATTACTGGTGATTCCACTGGGGAAAAAGTCCATCCCAAAACACTCCTCTGTTGGTGTCGCATGTGGATCGTGCATGTGTTGAGAGTTCATGCCCAGCCATGTCTCAGAGAGTTCCTGTGGCCTCCAAGAATGATTCCATACGTTTGGAAATGAACGGGAGAGACAAGTTGCCCCCTGCATCCGTGGTACTGTCTCTCCCAGTTCACCCTGGTTTCTTCTGGCCTGGATTGTTATTCCCATACATGGAACTTGGAAATCTGGGGGGGAATGTTGCCTGGCTGGGGTGGATTGGAGTGGTGGGGCTGGTTCAGGCTTCTCAGCAGATGGCAGCACAAGATCAGGGATGTCACCAGAGCTGGCACCGCAGAGGTGAAACTGGAGCGAGGCAGCTGCTTGGTGATCCTTGCTGTTTGACCAAGGGAATTTGCCCTGTCCTGCAGGGAAGAAGAAGACAGGGATGTTGCAGCAGCAGTCAGGGCATCTGTGGCAGCCAAACGGCAGGAAGAGAAGAAGAGGGTGGAGGACAAAGAGGATGGCAGCAGCAGCAGAGGGAAAAAGGAGGATTTGAGGGATTCTGACGTGCTCGGCTCCAAACGTGTGCCAAAGTCTTCAAACGATGTCACAGGTGAGTATTGGACAGGTCCTGCAGCTGCAGGGCATCTCAGTTTCTGGAAGGTTCCCTCAGAAAGTTCTTCTTTACCCATGTTTTACTCATTTAAAGTACCATGAGTTTCCTGTGTGCCACACCATAATGGGAACACAGTTAATTGAAGGAAATAGTGATGCATGGATTTAAATTGTTCATCTGGAATGTCAGTTGATGACATCATCAGCTGCTGAAAATAGGCCTTGGTGATGCTGCAGTCATGGTCATTGATAGCCTCTGCTCTGGAATGAATGAGTTTGGATTGAAAACATGTCTTTGCTCTTTCTGTTCCTGTTCCAAAAGAAGCAGCTGCTAATGGAGTGCTCAGCCAGGACGACTTTCCAGCAATTGGCTCTGCAGCAGGACCTCTCCAAGGGTGAGTCTGTGCAGGGCTGCAGCAGGGACAAAGCACATTTAGAAACTGATTGATGTCTTGCATTTCTGGGGAAAATAATTTTCCAGATCATTTGATCACTCCAAAGCTTCTCCTGCCCTGTCCCCTCCTGCCTCGAGCTGTTTGTGTGCCGTTCACCAGCATGAGCAGCATGAAGTATTGCTTCAGCTCCTGGCTTGATCTTAGAATTATGGAATATCCTCAGCTGGAAGGGACCCACAAGGATCATCCAGTCCAACTCCTGTTGTGTCACCCTAAGTGACAGGAGCAGTAGAGAGTTGTGGGTTTGTGCTGTCCCTTGGGGTTGTGCTGCCTCAGTAACTCCTGCCCTCTCCCTTCCCCACAGCTCTGCCCAGTCGGCACTGGTTAAGCTTAAAGAAGAAGATTTCCCAAGCTTGTCCTCATCTGCAGCTCCCACCATCTCATCAGGGATGTCTCTGACGTACACGGCAACTGCCAAGAAAGCGGCCTTCCAGGAGGAGGATTTCCCAGCTCTGGTGTCCAAAGTGAAGCCCACCAATAAGACAGTAACTCACATCACATCTGCGTGGAACAATTGTTCCAGTAAAAACGTGGTCAAAGCCATGAGCAGCCCCTGTGTCAACCAGCCAGCCAAAAAACCATCCTTGAACACCTCCAAAGGAAGTAAGAAGAGCAATAAACTCTGTGAGTCAGATGATGAGGACAGCGGTGGTGGCCTGACCACCCAGGAGATCCGGAACGCCCCGACCATGTTTGACGTCTCGTCCTTGCTGGCAGCTTCTACCTCACAAACTTTTACGAAAGTGGGCAAGAAAAAGAAGATGGGGGTTGAGAAGCAGAGCCTGTCATCCTCTCGCCCATCCCAGGAGACGTCATTGCTCAGGCCAGCGCCGGAAAAGCCCCCGGAAGCAGAGCAGCCATCCAAGGTGTTCCCTGCTGCTCACGGTCCTGACAGAGCCACAGCTGTTGTGAATGGTCACTCAGAGAAACCATCAGCTGGCTGTGGTACACCCAAAGAGCCCCCCGGCCTTAAAAAGCCCCGAGTGACTAACAAATGCCCTTTACCTCAGGAAGACTTCCCAGCTCTTGGGAGCTCGGGATCAGCCAGGATGCCCCCGCCACCAGGTAAGCACAGAATGAATGAGAGTCATGGAATGGTTTGGGTGGGGGGGATCTTAAAGAGCATCTCATTCCACCCCTGCCATGGGCAGGGACACCTCCCACTATCCCAGGCTGCTCCAAGCCCTGTCCAGCCTGGCTTTGGACACTTCCAGGGATGGAGAAGCACTGCTGGGCATGGCCAGCTTGGCTTGGAGAGAGCCCAGAGAGTTCTATCAACTCCTCCTGGCCCTTGTGTGAGGCAGCCTGGGTGTCACACGGGGGCTGGAATGCCCTCTGGGAATCACTTCTGCCACACAGCTGGAGGTGTTTGCTCACTGGGGGTGGCTCATGGATAAAGAGTTGGTTTTTCCCTGTCCCCAGCTGGGGCTGACACATCCGTGTGTTGTGCTCCAAGATCTGCCTTGCAAGCCGCTGCAGGCAAAGGGAATCTCTGGCTGTGTCCTGTCCCTGCTGGCACTTGTCACTTCACTTCCTCCTGTGCTGGCAGAGGTTTCCTGCCATGCTTTTAGCCGTGACCTTGTGAAGGTGGAGAGACAGCAACAAACATGACTTGGAATGGTTTTCATGGAAGTGGCATCGCATCGGGAGGCGCCGACACCGCTGCTTGTGCAGCTCCTGCAGGGAGAGGCCAGGCCAGGCCCTGTGCCTCCTCTAGTGATTTGTGTTCACTTTAATAATGCAAAAGTGTTTTTCATTGTGACTTGGAGTGGGCTTTCAAAATTATTTTCCATTGAAAAAGTAAATGAATAATTAAAGCACTTCCTCTGAAGAGGAACATCAGCCACTCTCAAGTGCTTCTTGAAGTTTTGTTGTTTTTTTTTTAGGTTTTCTCCAATATAGTGATGTCTGCACTGCAAACTCCTCTTGGTGCTTGTACAGAGTGTGTCAGGCACTGGTGTGGGTTTTAGCCAGGGGTCTGTGGGTGCTCTAATTCCTGCCCCTTCCTTGCTTCCCTGCAGGCTTTAACTCCGTGGTGCTGTTGAAGAACCCTCCTCCGCCTCCGGGCCTGTCGGTGCCTGTCAGCAAACCCCCACCGGGCTTCGCTGTCATCCCATCCTCCACCATCTCTGAACCTGTCACTACAGCTCTGAAAGAGTGAGTCCAGGGCCTGCCAGGGGGTATTGCACACATCACACCCCACTCATGTCACAGGGGCTTCAAGCAGGGCTGCAGATTCCCATGGGGAAGTCCCAGGGTGCTGTGGGTTGGGCTCAGGAGAATTGCATAAAACAGCCCTGTGTAGTTACAAGTCCGAGGAGCTAAAAACCTGTGCAATGTTTTGGCTGCTCAGACCTTGGTCTCTTCTAGATTTGTTTGGAAATCTGCAGCTCCAACATATTCCTGCCCATTCCCATTGATTCTGTCAGAGTCCCAGGAGCAAGGTGCTGAGGCTTGTCCTTCTTGGTGACCTTCAGTGCTCTCATCTTTCCAGTAGCTCCTCTCTGGTCCTTCTGGGATAGAAAGAGGAGTTTGTGGGAAAAGGGGAGGGAAAACTTTGTGTCAGTTTAATACAGAACCTGCATTATCTGTTGCTTTATTCATGGTGAGGTCTTTGCTTATATCTTTTGAGTGCACCCAGCTCACAAAGCAGCTCATCAGGGCCATGTTAAAAGTTGGATTTTAACCATTCTGTTTGTGTAAAGCTGGAATCTGATACAGAAATCCCATGTTTTATTATCCTGACAAGACAGCTGCTTACAGTAATGCACGTGCAGCTGGGTGGGGGAAGGACATGCAGCTGCAAAAGCAGAGCAGCCTTGTGATTTATGTCCCAGGGCATCTTTGTGTGACACAAACCAATGTCAGGGTCACTTCTGGTCTTTCCCACTGCAGGCCAAAATCCTGTCATGGGTCATACTTGATACCTGAGAACTTCCAGCAGAGGAACATCCAGCTCATACAATCCATTAAAGAATTTCTTCAGAGCGATGAGTCCAAGTTCAATAAATTTAAAACTCATTCTGGGCAGTTCAGGCAGGTGAGTGGGTTACCAAAGCCTCCCTTGCTGGGAGGCCTGAATGCCAGTGGGATTTTTAATGGATAAATATTTTTTTCCTCTAATTATTGCCCTTTTCTGTCCCTTGCAGGGGCTGATCTCTGCAGCTCAGTATTACAAAAGCTGCCGGGAACTGCTGGGGGAGAACTTCAAGAAGATTTTTAAGGAGTTGTTGGTGTTGCTGCCTGACACGGCCAAGCAGCAGGAACTGCTCTCTGCTCATAACGACTTCCGGATCAAGGAGAAACAAAGCTCCAACAAACCCAAAAAGAACAAAAAGAATGTTTGGCAGACGGACTCCCCCGCCGACCTCGACTGCTACATTTGCCCCACGTGCAGGCAGGTGCTGACCCAGCAGGATGTGGTCACCCACAAAGCTTTGCATATCGAGGATGAGGAGTTCCCCTCGCTCCAGGCAATCAGCAGGATCATCAGTTAGCTCCCCCTTGGGCCACAACCCAGGCCCTGGCTGGGGATGTGCACTTTTGGAATGAGGTTTGGCAACGTAGCGTGGCTGGGGGCCGGTGCTGGTTGAGGCAGTGAGAAGCAGGTGACTTGGGAAGCCCTGGTGGGCAAAGGGATCACAGGAATGTGCCAGAGCTCATCCCCACCCACTGTCTGAACTCCCAAAATCCCAGGGTAGGGTTAGGCCAAGCCGCAGGGTGGGCAGGCAGGGCTCCTTCCTCCTGGAACATGCAATAGCTGGGAATCCTTTCTGATCTGCAGAATGACAGGGGACACAATAGGGGAATAAGCTTCTGGTTTGGGGGTTTCTTTGTGGTTTTGGGGTGGGAGAAGTTTATGGATCACTGAAGTGAACGAAAGTGGCTTCCCTTATAACATTCTGATTTTTTTTTGTGCTATTTCAGTGAAGATCACAGTAGTCAGGGGTAAAAGGTGCAGGAAAGTGCTGCCCACTGGGGTGTGTGACCAGGAGAGCTGCAAACACTGGCCTGCAGAGTTTTCCTTTCTGCAAACAGTCAGTTCTGCTGCTTGAAGAATTGGGCTGATCTGTGCAAGATTTGAAGTTGCCTCTGACTTTTTCTGTAAAGTTCTTTCAAGAAACTGATTTTGTAGCCCTGCATGTACAGTAACAGCATTAAGGCTTTACTCTCCGTAAAGCACACGGGAATTTTATTTAATGACTGCCATGTTTCTAATTTCTTGGATGTATTACTGGTGGGAGCTCCCAACAGCATCCTGGGACATTAAATGCTGCTGATCACTGACCATGTTTTCTGCAGTGCCTTTAAGTGCATTTATCTGTTTACAGTGGTCTGACACCTGCACCTCCCTCGGTGACACCGGGCTGATGTAGCTTTGCTCATGTTCCTTGGCATCCCCAAATTCCACCTCCAGAGGAAGAGGGGGTTCTCTTCCTCCTTTGAAGTGACTCCTCCAGCAGCAGCTCTGAGGTGATGGAGTGCCAGGAGTCCCCATGGCTGTAGTTCAGTGTCTGTTTCTCTCCCATCTCCAGGTTTAGTTATTTCTAATGCATAGGAATAAAGCTGAAATTAATTTATGTAATTTTTAGTGATGAAACACAGCTTTTCTAGTAGCATCATTTCTACAAAATCAAGCTCAGAGTATTACCCAAGAGCTTCTCCTGCCTACAGCCGCTCTTCCTTGCCTTACACGTGTTATTTTTGCTTGCTCTCAGGCTGCAAAGTGCTTTAGGTTTCTTTCCTTGACTATTTAAGACTGTTCTGACCACCTGCCCATGTTGGATTTGGCCCAGAAGGGGCTGGGGAGGGCGATTTGGCTGCATGGTTGTTCATACACTGCATGTCCGTGACAGTCCCTGTTCTGCCTCACCTGGGATCCTGGAGCTGATCCTGGCCCCAGGCACGGACACCTGAGGGGGCTGGGTGCTGCCAGCTGCCCCCACCACGTCCAGTCAGCAACTCTCCCTATGCCTTTGCTTTGAAAGGTTCAGGGAATGAAATGTCTTCCCTGCAGGAGCACCTTTTGTCTTCCCTTGGGTTTCAGTTATTTCTCCATCAGCAGCTCTGAGTTCCCTGGGAGGTGCTGCTGGGAGTTCCCTGGAGGTGTGCTGCATCTCTGGGGCCTGATGTTGCAGTTTCCTTGTTCCTTGTGCTCACCTGATTAAATAAAGTTATTACCAAATTTTTTTTCTATTCATTTTTAGCTCTTTATTGAAAATAAGTTGCAGTTGGTTACACAGACACCGAAAATACAGAATCACAGATTGTTCTCTCAAAAGATATTTTTATATATATAGTATATACAAAATTGTAAACATTTTTAACTTATTTCCATACACAGTCCACTTTATACTACACTGCACAGAGGTTAGTGACAACTGCAACTCCTGGAAGCGTCTGCTTGGACAGAGGTATCTGCAAAGAAACTGAACTTCCCACCCCTCAGGTGGGAGCTGTTGGAGATTAAAACTCTTAAAGGAGCTGAGGTTTTAACGTGTATTGCAACGAAATCCAGGCAGCTGAACTAGGGTTTCAAGTTGAGACAGTGAGGGTTGGTTCTGAGCCTCACTGGGGGGGAGAGTGGCTTGTGACACACAGAGGGGCAAAATGCGACTGCGAACGGGACCGGGTGACCAGGGGGAGCCAGAGCCACCTGCTTGGGGCCAGCACGGGCGGAGAGGAGTCTGTAAAATACACAGCAGCTTTTACTGAGAGAAATACCCATTCCACAGCATAATGATGGGATTTCCTAAGGAATAGACCATGGTTAAAGGGCAGCAGGCAGAGCCAGCAGCCAGCCTGGTGTCTTTGGGGGCTGGCACTGGGAGGGATGGTACAAACACCCCTCTAAGGGACTGCTGGACAGGAGAAAAATGCTGTGGGTGTCACTTGGTGTTGTGGCAGGAACTGATGGGAACCTCATCCCGGTGTCCAGGCACAGCAGCCAGTGAGATCCCAAGTGCCTGATGCCATGTACAGGGAGGGGTTTGCTCTCAGGGTCTGCTCTAGCCCCTGACACAGAGCAGGTGATGGAGGGCGGGGATATTTTTTACTAAATATCACTTAAGCAAAGCTTCCACCTTGCTAGGAACAGCTTGAAATGTTGGCAAAAATTCCAGAGCTTTTAACATACTTAAATTGCACAATGCATTATGTGTTACCTCAGTGCTGAGAAATACCTGTGTTGTGACAGAGCCTCCTGAAGCAAGAGGATGGGCAGAATGCACTCCAGGAAAGGTACAGGATTGCTGGAATTCTATTCTTTAGACCCAAATTTAGTGCTAACCTTGTAGAAGCTTTTGAGCTGGACAGAGCGCCCCTGTGAGCTCAAGATGCTCCTGACCTCTGGGGAGAACAGAGGATTATAAACAGCTTGTGAGGATGGCACAGCCCTGGATGCTCAGGACAATCCTGGCATGGCTTTGGGACAACTTTGGGACAGCCCTGACATCCTCTTAGGACATGGCCTGGGTGGTTACAAGGGGGCGAGTGCTGCTGTACCGCAGCTGGGAGAAAAAGAGGAGAAAGATGAAAATTGATGTTACAAATACCTGAGGCCCCCAACACACCATGGTTACTGCACCCATGGCTCTGGTTCTCCAGCCACAGCCCCCTCGAGGTGTGTTTAGTGACAACCCCACCCGTACACCCCAAAGAGCTGCCACAGCCACTGCAGGGCGCTGGTGCCACCCAGCAGCTGTGGGGACACTGGGAGGGCTCCCAAAGGAGTCAGGGCAGAATTCCAGACACAGGTGTCACCCTCCCTCTGGGCGAGGTTCAACTCAGCAGGCCCAGGGCTCCATGGGGCTGGGGAGCTGCACCAACAAACCTAAAATTGGGGTTGTTTGAGTCAGGCTGAGGTGGGTGAACGTTCTCACCAAGGCCAGGGAGTTTGGGGTTGTCCCATCCTGGTTGACATGGCCTTGGCACGGCCACATCAGATATGAACCCAGCGCTATTCCTTGGAAAAATGCACCAACTGTGGGACTCCTGCCTGTCTGGACTGCCCATCCCAGTACCACCCCAGCAGGGGTGCCATCCCAGGGGTGTCTTGGACCGGCACTTTGGGTGCAGGCGATCAGGGTTCACCTCCCTCCAGGTGCCTGGTGAGGGATGTGGCTGGATGCTATTCCCAGCTCCGCTTAAAACCAGGAGCATCTCCTGCCTTCCCACTGCCAGGGAGCCCCTCAGGCACCCAACCCTTCCTCCTCCTCCCTGCCCAGCCCAGCAGCCGGGTGCTTCCTGCGAGGAAAAGGTAACGCTGACTTTTGGGAAGCTGAACCGGCCGCTGCCCTCGGGAAGCACCAGGAGCTGTGCCAGTGTCGTCCCCCTGTCCCTGCTGCTGCTCCAGAGGTCAGTCCTGGCACGGAGCGTGGTGGGATGTGCGTGTGGGGGCAAAGAAAGGCAATGCAGGCCTCGGGGGGACATTCAGAGCGTGTAATATTCAGCATGGGGGGCACACGGGGCAGGACACGTCCCGCAGGCAGACACAGCTTTAGCTCTTTACGGTTACACGGAAACTCTGGAACAGTTATATTATAGTTAGAAAAAATACACTGTACCCAACGAACATTATCTCACGTACAATCAATTTAAACATTTAAATTGATTATAATTTTGCTAAAATATTAACACAAGTACTGTTTGTGCTGCTAAAGTTTCAGTGTTCCCTCTAAGGAAAATATTGCTACAGTTCTATCGTACCCTGTATTAAAATCCTCGGGGTTTTTTCTTTCCCAGCAAGACTGACTCCACCAAATCACAAAGATCCCGGAATTCACTGAGGCTGATCCCGCACTGGGTTGGGGTGTCCGTGGTCAGGCACCTGTGAGGAGCTCGGCACAGCCAGGACCTGGAGCCAAGGCAAGGAACGCGCTTCGCCACCGGCAGTGACCTCTCAGGATGATTGGCTGCTTAATTAGTGCATTGATCTGCTGCTCATTAATTAGTGCATTGGTCTGCGACTCAGCAGCAGGAATGAGCTGTGGCGATGGCGACCAGGACCTGTGACAGGGAGGGGACAGGTGGTGGCTATTGCTCCTCACAAGGTCAGAAGGCAGCGGCGGCAAGGCAGGATTCCGGATTGCCAGGAGTCTCCGGGATGGAGCTGCCACCAACAGGGCTGGGAATTCAAATTTCAGCTCCTCTGCTCAGCCCTTAGTGACACAGCCTGGATCAGCCACCACACGGGCAGGGAAAGCCGGCAGGTGGCTGACAAGGACCTACTGGATTTTACACATTTTGTTCTTTTACAAGGCAGGAATTTTGGAGCTGAAACCCCAAACTGAGCCTCTTTCCTGGATGCTTTCCACTGACTCTCTTCCCACACCATTTCCAAACACAGGGCTGTAAGCCCACATGGGATGGACTTTAATGGCCTGTGAAGCCTTTCCAGTTCCCTGCCTGAATTCCTCATTTCTGGAGACTGCAGGGTGACACACGTGTCCCCACCTGGGGTTCTGCTGCAGCTGACAGATGGTGGCTGCTCCCAGAATAAAAATATAAGTAAAATATTGCTCCTAATGGCCTTGGATGTTGAGTCTGAGCCCCTCACCTTGGTCCTCACCTCTCCACAGTGAGGATGTCAGCGCTGCCAACCAGAAATTCCTTATGAATTTACAAACTTCCCAATCCCCCGTGAAGGAATGGAACCACAAAGCGCCGCATTCCCGCTGATCACAGGCTATTCCCAGTTAGCAACCAAGCTCCTGCTGAAATGGTTGCCACTTTCAAACGGTAACTTTTTGCATCCTCGACCAGAACCCATCCAAGTGTAGAAGCAATCTGGATACCGATCCCAACCCCATCCTGCTGTGCCCCCACTGTGCCTCTAAACCAAGCTGTGAAACACCTGTTTGGATATTTGTTTTGTACAGTAAATATATACAAAGAAAAGTAACACAGACACCACTTATTTCCCTGTCAATTTGGCACTTTCCATGAAACCCAGACTGGAAAGCTCCACACTGCCCACCCACCCTCGATGGATTCTGTGTTAGCTCTGGAAGAACGAGATAATAATTCCTCAGCTGCTGTTTCCTAAGAGGAAAAGGTGTCCTGGGCTTTCCCAGCAGAGCCAGCGCCCGCTGAGGCTCAGAGGGGGCGTTTACTCCTCTTCCCCACGCGTAGGTGATGCGGTACCAACCTTCCTTCCTCCTGGCTTAGAGGGAACACTGCTTTTAGAAACCCTGGGACAGGTAAGACAAGAACCAATACCACTGTACAGAATTCACTGCACAACGAGCTAATAAAGGGACCCGGCACTGACTCGCCACGGCAGAAAAATGGGACTGGATACATTTGGGACCGGGCAGGGGTGGCAGCGCCCCGGGCCCCTCAGTACGCTGGCACTTGGTAACCTTTGGGGTTGGGCTCTAAGGTCTCGGTGAAGGGTGGGCTCTGGTAGGTCTCCGTGCTCTCCACGCCGCTGCCGCCCGGGTAGCCGGGGTAGGAGGCGCTGGGGTCGGTGCCGAACTGCTCGGTGGCGAACAGGGACATGTCCGTGCCCAGGCGGTACCGCTGCAGCGCCCGCAGCGCCAGCACCACCTGCACGGAGGGAGGGATGGGCTCAGCCAGGGCAGGGCTGCAGCCCCACAGCACCCCGTGGCCCTCAGGGGGACCCCACAATGCCCCCAGCACTCCACAACCCCCCAGGACCCCGTGTTCCCCCAGGACCCTGTGTCTCACCAGCATCACACATTACCCCGGGACCTCATGTCCTCCCAGGATCCCCCCAAATCCCCCAGGACCCTGTGTCTCCTCAAGGCCCCACAATCCCCCAAGGACTCCACATCTCCCCAGAACCCCATGTCCTCCCAGGACCCTACACCTCCCCAGGACCCCACATCCCCCACGTTGCTGCAAAGCACTGAGCACGTTGCAGCATCCCAGGAAATTGCCACCCCACTCCATTATATCCAAGAGCTAACCCAAGCCCCAAACCCCACCCGAACACTCCAGAAGCCATTTCTGTGGGACAGGGTTACCCCCAAAGCTCTGCCTGGAGTGGGGACCCTGGCTGTGCAGATCTGGCACTGCTGGCCCCAGTAAACCCATCTGCTGTGGGGAGGGAAAGCTGCCGAGTGCCAGGCAAGGAAAATAGGTCAGTTCTGCCGAGACTCCTTCACCCTTTTCCAGGTTGCTGGAATTGAGGTTGCAAACGGTGGGAAATGTGGGCGGCAGAGCCGGGAGGGCCCCTGCGCTCGCTCTCATTCCAGGAGGCTTCATTAACAGTTCAATTAGTTTGTAAATGGGCTGAGGAGGCTAAAAAATGCCTTTAGAAACCAGGAATGGCTTCCCAACCATCCCGGCCATCCTTTGGGATGGAACAGGGGACTGGTGTCCCCACTGCCCTCCCGGGTGGGGAATATCCCACCCACCGCCCTTCCCTGTGCCTGCACAATGGGCAGTCGGTGATGGAGAAGAGCTGGGATTAAAAGAGATTTATTTGGATAATCATAAAGCAGGGAGCAGTTAAACTGGGGGAGAACTGGAGCAAGGCTTGCTGCTGGAAAGCCTCGGACTGGCTTTTGCCCCAGTTCTTTTAAGGCCATATGGAATTAGTGCACATCCTGGGGCTCTGTGCCCAGGAAAAGCTGCAGGAGGGATGAAACTAACACGGAGCCAGTGCTGCTTCTCCACACACAGCCTCTGGAGCGGGAGCCCCCAGCTGGCACAGCCCCCCTGGTTCATGTGGGGTCCAGCTGAGTCCCAGGGCTTCACACAGCCCTGGCTGAAGTCCCTCTGCTCATGTGGAACAAAAAATGGGAGCAAAGGGAGTTTCTACAAGCCCTTTCTCCATGTGCACAGCAGAGGGGCCAGTCTGGCTTGTCCTAGGAGGGAGCTGAAGAGCCTGAGAGCGCCCCAAATCCCCCAGCCATGCCACGAACCTGCCCAGTCCAGAGATCTGCTCCTGGGGACTCTGTGCCTCCAACAAGCCACCCTGGGGCTCTAAGGAGATCCTGAAATCAGGGCAGCTTGTGGCTGGTGACACATTTTCAGTGGGAACAAAACTTTCCAGCCACAGGAGAAAGGGAAGCCAGAAATTCCCCAGCGAGAGGGGACTGAGTAAGAAACCACCAGTTCCGTGTGTGGGGGGCCCGCAGGTTTGCTCAGGACAATCCCTTGCTGCCCACCAGGATTCACTTCTCCAAATCCCAGCCTCACCCACAGGCAAGTTTCATTTCTGCTCTCCCCACCTCAACTCACCCAGATGATGATGGAGAAGAAGGAGAAGGTGATCGCTGCCCGCGCGGCGTCGGCGCCCTGCGAGAACCCCCGGGTCAGTGTCGTCCTCTGCCACTGGTTTGCCAGGAAGCAGAAGGCTACAAACCACAGGAAGGCCAGGAAACCTGCAGGAGAACAGAGCCACTCAGTGCTGCCCTGCCCAGCTCCTCCCCTGCTGCAGGACCCCCTCTGCTGCTGCACTAAACACCGAGGTTTTCAATAGGAACAGGAATTTTGGGAGCCGTGGCCCAAAAGGAGCTTTTCTAAAGAGGCTGACACAAAGACACATGGAAGGAAACTTGTGGGGTTATCTCAGTGTGTTGCCTGCGTGAAGGTCAGCTCAGCTACACCTCAACCTGGTCTCCTGGTCTCAAAGACCCCTAGGGAGGGCACATTTTCCCTGGACATGTTGGAGAGGGACTTTTCACAAGGGCATGGACTAATAGGACAAGGGGGAATGGCCTTCAGATGAAGGAGGGTGGATTTACATTGGATATTGGAAAGAAATTCTTCCCTGTGAGGTGGTGAGGCCTCAGCACAGAGTGCCCAGAGAAGCTGTGGCTGCCCCTGGATCCTTGGAAGTGTCCAAGGCCAGGCTGGACAGGGCTTGGAGCACCCTGGGATGGTGGAAGGCGTCCCTGCCCATGGCAGGGGGTGAAATGAGATGAACTTTAATGCCCCTTCTAACCCAAACCATTCTGTAATTCCATGATTCCATGACACGTGAGAGCTCTGCTCATCCCCGCAGAGAATCCCTCTGGGCCTGTGGAACTGAGCAGAAACACTCTGCTGATTATTCCTGCCTGGAAGCAAAGCTGGCTGAGCAAGATACGGCTGCAGCTGCCCTAATTCCATCCCCAGCCACCAGCACAGTCCAATGCCAAGGAGCTCAGGGAACAGCCAAGGAAAAGCCAGGAGCATACAGGGTCAGCAGCAGGGATGTTTTCCAGCACTGGGAAGGGCAGCTGCACAACCTGGACCCTCCCATGGTACTGTTTTAAGGGTCCACATCATTCCTGGTGTCTCGGATTCTGGGGGTCAGTGCACACGTGGACATCAGGAATGCTGAGCTGATCATCAGCACATCAGGATGAGCAGCCAGGCTGCCAGTCCCTGTCTGACTGCAGGGAGAGAAGAACCTTCCTTTATTCCCATTTATTCCCATTTATTCCCCTTTGTCTTGCCCAGTAACCCTAAATATGATATAAGATGCACACAAGCACATCCATACTGAGTGTTGGAGGTACAGGGCTCAAAGCCTGTTCAGAATTTGCTCCTAACTGGCATTTAAGACCCATTCCTTGTCACCTCCTGCATGTCTGAGCCTGGGAATCCCCAGCCATCGGGCCTGGCCATGAGGCTGCCCTGGCGGGAAGGATCAGTCAGGCTTTCCCAAATGACAGACAGTTCACCCCATACAGCCAATCCTGTCACCAAACCCACACAAAGCTCTGCACAAGCATTTTCACTTCCCTTTAGGATGGTGACTTGTCATCAGGGTTAAATGAGACCACTGGGGTTTATTCCTTAAAGGTCACCCTCAGGACAGGGGTCTTTTCTGTTCCCTCACTGTTACAAGGGGGCTTGCCCAGCAGCTGTTCCTGTTATGGGAGGCAGATCCAGGCCCTACATTTGGACACCAAAAGATGCACACCCTGGCTCTGGTGTTGGCTGCAGCTCTAATGACCAGTGTGAGGTGAGTGTGGGACACTGGTCCCCAGACCTTGGTGCATCACTCCCACCTCCAGGTACCTGGAAGCAAATTCCACAGCAATGGGAAGTCATCCCAGAAGGAGCAGCCCTCAGTCATTGCTCAGAACCACACTGGGGGTGGTTTGGAAGTTCAAATCCCAGAGGTAAAACAAGAGCAGCTCCCAAAGGTTAATCCACGCTGTGGGAGCAGCAGGATGCTCAGGGACAAGCTCTGGGACACAAGGGGCTGTCACTGGTTTGTGGAGGGGAACTTTGTTCCTGTGTGGAACACTTGATCCAGTGCAGATCATCCTCCCTGGCAGGACCCTACCACTGAGCCCCTCCTGTCCCCAGTGCCGCCCCAGCCCTGGTGGCACCCACGGGATGGCAGGAGTTAAAATTACATCATGCACAGCCCGGAGCCAGCACGGCTGCGCTGAGTACTGCAGCTGCCAAATCCCTCTGCACCACTGAGCTCTGCGAGGCACTGACCTTCCCCATCCTGAAACCATCAGCATCCCCAGCCAGGAATGGCTCCCTGAGTGGCTTCTGCTCCAGCCCCACGTGCACTTCCCAGAGGGTTCATGATCCCCCCCAGATCAGCTCTGCCTGGATCTCTGGGAAGCAGGAGGATTCCCTCCCGTGCCCCAGGCAAGGCAGGTATCACTGCCAATGGAGGAGATGGGGTCAGTCATGGAAAGCACCTCCGGAAACATGAGCCAGGTGTGGTTTGATGTTTGGAGGACTGACACGAATTTTAAAATCCCCCAGAGAGGGCTGAGCTGGCAGTGACGTGGTGAGGCTGCATGTGCCAGCCCCAGCTCCAGCTGGATCAGGCACGGCAGCAGCTCTACACCCTCTGGCACTCCGGGGAAAAGGAGAGCGCCAGGAAGCACCGCAGGAGCCAGGAGATAATGATCATTTAAGGATCTGCAGACAACAGAGTGCAAACACCAGGGAAGATGTGTTACCACCCTAAGCGCTGCCTGGTCTCCAGCAAATGCCTGTCTATGGGAACAGCTGGAAGAACAGCTGGAAGAAAAGGTTGTAAGTGCTGTTTTCAGTGTGGTGGCCCTGCCTGAACCCTCACCTGTGCCTCAGTGTTACCACTCAGTTATTTCCCAGATGCATTTTAGAAAGAAATGCTTTCCTGTGAGGGTGGTGAGGATCTAGAACAGGGTGCCCCAAGAAGCTGTGGCTGCCTCATCCCTGGAAGAGTTTAACAGGGCTTGGAGCATCCTGTTCCAGTGGAAGGTGTCCCTGCCCATGGCACAGGGTGGAAATGGATGGGCTTTAATGTCTCTTCCAACCCAAACCATTCCAGGATCCGATGATACTCTCATTTCCCCCATCAGTGGATCCACTGCAGGGACAAAGGAGCAAGGAGGCAGAGATGGAGAGCAGTGCCAGCTCCCACAGGCCTGGCAGGGAGCAGAGGGCTGTCAGGATGGGAGGCAGGGAGGCAGGATCACAGCCTGGCTGCATGACACGTAGCAGCAGCCTGAAGATGGATGTGATGCTCCCCTTCCGCTTGAATCCAAGGATTTCAGGCACTGAGCCCCACAGGAGGGGCTATAAATTTTATCTAAAAGGGCTGGATGTTGCTGCTCCAGCACCATGGAAATGAGCTTTGCAGAAGGAGAGAACATCCTGAACAACAGGCAAGGCAGGGAGGTGATGATGGATGTTTTCATTTGGGACAGAGAGCCATCAGAGACGCTTGTGCTGGATAAATCACCTTCAGACTGTGCTAACAGAGAGCCTGGGAATGCAGAACCCCAGCTGCAAACGCAGCCGGGCAGCTCCTGAAGCATTGGAGCAGAGCAGGTTCTCTCCCAGGCTGGAGCATCCTGCCTGCTCCTGCCTGCAGGGACGAGCCTCGGGACAAGGGCTCCAGAGGGCACGGCAGATCCATGGACAGCCCCGAGGGCACAGCAGATCCATGGACAGCCCCGAGGGCACAACAGATCCATGGCAGCCCCGGCCCCAGCTGCACCGAAGCTGTTTCTGCTCTGCTCCAAGCTGGTGCACAAAGCGAAACCAGACCGAAGGCAGCTGATGAAACCACCTTTGCTTTTCTTGAGCCAGAAGAGTGGGAGGGTAAAAGACCCCATCAGGTCTGACACGTGGCCACCAAGCCTCAGCTCTGTGGGTGGCCTCACGGCTCAGCAAACACCTCCAGCTGCAGAGTGACACAAATGAGTGGGACACGCCACTGTCCCCAGCCACCACATGTGGCTTCCTCAGTGCTCATTGAGCCCGTGGCTGGATGGGACAACTCCCCTGCCACCCCTGTTGTCCCCAGCCGTGGCATATGAGTCGTGTCAGGCTACGGGGCGCAGCAGGGAGGATTCAGGAGTGGAAGGACCAAGCACAGCAATGACCCCACAGAGCCAGCCCCAGGCAGAGCAGAGCAGAGCAGAGCAGAGCAGAGCAGAGCAGAGCAGAGCGAGGTACCTGAAAAGCCGAGGTCCAGCAGCACGGCCCGTTTGCGGTCCTTGACGCTGCTGATCTGCTGGAAGTACAGGTCCACCACGAAGAAGAAGATGCAGCCGAAGAAGGCGATGAGGCCCACGGCGATGCCGTAGCTGCAGGCACTCTCATTCTCGTTGAAGATGCAGAGCAGCTCGGGGTGCTGGCTGTCCTTGTTCACGTAGCACTCGTTCACGATGGAGCCGAACACCACGATGGAGAAGATCTGCAGGAGGAAGGAGAGAGCACAACTTGCTGCTGTTTGCATTTAACTCTGTTTTCCAACAGCAGCATCGCTGGATACAATCCCGTCCTCGACTCCATGGCAACGTGGCATTTTTGAGACACATCCCAGCTCTCGTCTGGTTGGTGGCTCCAACCAGCAGCTGGTGGATGGTACCTGGGTGTTCCTCCTCTGTGAGGTGGAACCTCCTCCTGCCTTCCAGTGCCTTGCTGTGTGGAGTATTTTAAGGATGTTCTTCTCCAGACAGGCTGGGGAGGGAAAAAATAAACAGATGGGGCAGGTCCCTGCAGAGCCTTCATGTTCGTGCTGCTCTCTGCTGTCAGGCTGTGCTCCACAAACCGCCTCCTGTCCCTGGGAGCAGGGAGGAAGGAAGGGACAGGGGATATTGGAGCAGCTGAGCCAGGGAAGGGCTGGATGCCCGGGGAAGGGGACACAGGACGTGTGTGGGGAGGTGGGAGCAGCTTCCCTGGGCACAAGGCACAGGCTGCCCTGGGAGCAATGGGGCGATTTCTCAGCTGGCTTAGCAGGGGCTGAAGGATGCAGCTCCTGCATCCATGATCCAGTGACCTGGTTTGGGCCCCAGCAGGGGCAGAAGGGCAGTGGGCTGCTGGGGGCTGCCCAGCTCCCAGCACTGGCCCCAGAGCGGGGCACATCCCTGCAGGCAGGGCAGGAGTAGATGGCAGTGGCTGCCTCAGTTAATGCCATTAGCCCTGCTGCATGCCCCAGTAATTCCCTTATCTCCTGGCACCAAAGGCAGCAGGGGAAGCTGCAGGACCAGCTGCAGCACGATCCGCTCTGGATCCCACTCTGGCAGAAGCTGGGAAGAGGCTGTGAGCAGGGAGGGGAGCAGGGAGTGCAGGCACATCTCCATCACCCCGGGAACCTCTGATCTCACCCCTGGCTGTCAGCACCGGCTCCCACATCGCTGCACACATCCCTGCTGGCTCCCGGGACACAGCTGGAGGCCAGGGATGCAGCAGGACAGATAAGAGGCTCCTACAGCTCTCCCGGGAGCAGCTGGGGATGGGAACAGGGCATGACTGGCTCCCGCTGCACCTGCAGGAACAGCACAACATGACAGGCATGAGACAGGGACAGGTGACATGGAGGCAGCTGCCCGGGAGGCACAGGATGAAGCCCAGCTGGGGGGTCTCACAGTCACCTGTGTCACCTTTGTCACCTCCTGCAGCCCCATGCTCTGGGGGAAGGAAGCCATGTCACTGAGCGAAGGAAAAGGGGAAACAGAGCCTAACTCACGGTGGGCAAACCATCCCCAAAGCTCCAACCACTCTTCAACAGAACACTGGGACCTTCTCTTCCTCCTCTTGGAATTTAACCACAGCCCGGGGTCCTGCCCCACATCCATCCCTGGCTCAGGTCAGCCCTGAGCATCAGCCACGAGCTCAGTGGCCACCCAAGTCACCCCCAGGACCTGCACCCTGTCCCTTGATGGTGCAGCACTTAGGGAGCACTTGGGATGGAGCATCCTCATCATCATCATCATCATCATCATCATCACCATCAGCATGTACANTCACCATCAGCATGTACACAACAAGAGGGGATGCTTGTAAGGAAGAAACAACAACAAACAGCAATAATAGTTTTCCCAGAGCTTTGGCAGCAGCTGTAACATCAGCAGTTGTAAAAATCTGTTCATAAATAATGCAAAATTGTTATTTACCAACAGAAATAGCAGCAGCATTTATAAAACAGGCCCTGGAAGAAATAATGTGATTCTGGAAAACATGAATAATTGAGAAGCTCTGATTCCACACGATTACTTCTCTGGCAGGCCAGCAAACTTGTACTCAGCTTCTCTGAGAAGTTTCACTCAGTTCTCCCAGGATTAACAGCCTTCTCCATGCTTTTGGGAGCCTGCTGGGAGCCCAGAGCTTTGGTGGGTGAGGGAGAGCTCCTGTGAATACAATTAAGGATGTCACAGCACAGGTGTCTGGTGCCTGCACCAGCTTTGCACACCCGGGGCTGTTGATGCTATTTTCTTTTTAAAAGGATGTTTTATCACTTAACTTCCAGTTCCAAAGGATTTTGGAAAGTAAAGCATCCTTCCTGCTGCCAGAAAACCCAAGTGGTTCAACCCATGAGGCCCCCACAACCACATTTCAATATACAAAACATGGGACACGCAGCTTCTCTTTGGGAGGTCAAAGTAGCAACAAATTCCATGTGCACACATTTGATAGATGAGCTGAAAACATCAGCACTGGCTGAAATATTCCTGTAAAAATGTGCCTTTCCATGTGTTTTCTCTCCCTCTCCCCAGGATTGTAATGTTATGTTTTTTCTTAAAAACCCCACTGGTGCTGGTGGAACATTTTAATGAGAATAGATTTGGTGGTGTCTTCCTAAGTATAGATGAAAAAGTGCTTTTATTTTAGGAAAATCTGGGTAGATGAAATAAATGTGGGCAGAGAAATAAATCCCCCTCATGTTTTTTGAAGTTCATGCAAAACAAGTGCATTTTCCCCGTCACCTCAACAAACCACAGTGGCTCAAACCCCGACCAGCTCATCAGAGACTTGAAAGAGAAAATACAAGGTCAGATTTTCCGCTGTGAGTGAGATTTTATGGGCCTGAGCAGAATCTCAGAGGATTTGCAAAGGAGCCTTCACAGTACACTCCATTTTCCAGCAGAACAACCCAACGCAACCAGCAACAAATTCTGCTCTTCCTGGATGAACCGGTGCAAGGCACAGGCAGAAAATGGAATTTTCTCCAGCCACCCCGGTGGGAAATTGCATCCTCCCTGGCAAAGCTTCCACATGGGCTGCTCGGGCAAAGGGAGCTGCAGTTCCACCAAACCAGGGAGAAACTGGGACCTCTCGTGTTAATGAAAGCCAGCAGCCCAGTTCTGCCAGTTTAAAGCTGCTTCCAAGCAACGGGGGACACCTCTCCAGGCCAGGCAGTGTTTCTGTGACACAGGACAATGGGACAGGACAATGGGAAAGGTCTTCTCTGCTCAGAGCCCGGAGAAGCTGTGGCTGCCCCTGGGTCCCTGGAAGTGTCCAGGGTCTGCCTGGACAGGACTTGGAGCAGCCTGGGATAATGGAAGGTGTGGCAAGGGTGGCACTGGATGGGCTTTAAGGTTCCTTCCAACCAAACCATTCCAGGATTCTGTAATTGTGCTGGACCCAGAGCTGCCATCAGGCCCTGGCAGGAGCTCAGGGCACTGGGACACTGCTGTGCCCACGATGGAGATGCCTTTCAGGAGTGGATAAAGCTGGGAGCTGTGTCTGCCGTCTCTGCACCACATTTCCACCATGTGGAGGATGCTGGCTGGCCAGGCTGCCTGCCTTGCCTCTGGAATTTTGCTCTGCAGATCCCCGTTCGCTCCTGGAGCTCGAGCAGGCTGGACCCCCGCACACACACATTTTTTATCCCCACTGCTTTCAGCTTTCTTCAGCTCAACACCTAAACTGTGCTTCAGGAGACCTCGCAGCCTGAGCAGAGCCAGGCAAGGAAAACAAAAAGCAAACAACACAAGAGAGCACGAGCTGAGAGCTTCGGTGTGAGCTGTCAGCCATTTTAAGGTGAGATGTTTCCACTGCTGAGACACTGCACTTGGATTTGGGACCTATAAAAAACATCACCAGAAGGTGTAGGGTTGTAGGAGACCGCAGAACCTGGCTTTGATTACACACGCAAGCAACCATTAATGTCAGCGTCGAGGAAATGTAGTGCATGAGGAAAAATAATCCAGAGCTCATTTCCTCTGTTCTGCCTCCTGATCAGCGGTGCTGGGCACCAACCACACGTGCAGAGAGTCAGCAGCAACCTCTGGGTGATCCCTCAACTCTCTCCAGGGAACCAAACGCCTCGTGCTCAGCTCCCTCCCCTCCTGGAACCCAGCAAGTGAAGGATGCACCATCAAACGAGAAGGGAAAACAATTAAGGTCAAATTAGCACAGGCCAAATCCTGCTTAGCACCGAGTGTTTCCCTAAGCCCCACTAAGCCCCTGTGCTGGGCTGGGCACGGACCTGACTCAGATTCCCCGCTCAGGGATGAGTGGGACCCTTGGCACAGGGCCAGGCTCCCGCAACGTCCACCCAGCTCGGACCCTGGGGAATCAGGTCCCGGGTCCCTCTCCAGTTTATCTTTACAGTTGTCAGTCACAGGGAAGTTTCCAGCACAGATCTGCTTAATTTAGTGGAGGGTGGGAAGATCAAAGCTCTGCTTTAAGCACTGCCAGATCTCCCACAGGACTACGGAGATGACCACAAAGGGAAGACCTGGTGTGGCTTCGGGCACAAAAAGAGGTGGTCTGATGCTGGCTGTAACAGGTCTAAGGCCATGTCCACCAGGCTAATCAGCTTGGGAGGATGTACATTGATGAACACATGACTGATTTTTCCTGAATTGCTTTTTCTGATGTGGTAAGAGATGCTGGCTGAGACACAGTGTCCATTCAACGTTCTTAATCTCGCCCTGCAATCTGAGCACATGGCACACCAGCAGTGCTTGAAACCAGAGATGACAGGAGCATGACAATTTAGAACCGTTTTAAGCTCAGATGAAGCAAAGCTTTCCTGTAATTCCATTACTAAAATGTTAAGTTTAAGTCCTGTCTTTAATCCATAGCCCACAGAAAGAGAAAATTAAGACAGAAATCTGATGACCCTTCTGAAAAGTGGTCAGGACCAAAGTCAGAAGCAGCTCAGATCATGCTAATGACTGAGCATTGCTGTGGCTCCTGAAGTGCCAGAGCAGCCCTGGAGCTCTTCCCTAAGAGCCCCAAGTGCTCGGGAGTCAGTGAATCCCCTGGAGAGCCATCCAGAGCTTATTGCCTACATTTCTCCTGCTGAGCTCCAGGAAGGCAGAGGGAAGGGATGGGTGACTGGAGGGGGATGAGGGTGCACTGATGGGACCCAGCACTGCACTTCTGCTGCTGCTCTGCATGAAATCACAGAACTGCTGAAAAAGTTTACAAGAATATTTTCCAAAACTGCTTTTAAAAGCCAAACCTAAGCCTATGTTAAATGAACAATTGCCCTGCAAAGCTGAGTGGCCACTTGAAAGTCTGGCTGGCACGGGCAGTCACAGAGAAAGGAACTCATGATTCTGCAGGCATCCGTCATGAATATCGACTCTGTTTTGCTGTGCAAAAAATGTCTTGAAAGGAAACCACAAGAGCGATCACATCTTCATCTGACAAACTGCATCAGACAGAGGGGGAAGAGATGAATGAGGAACTGTTAAATGGTTCTTTCCGCCTTTTGATTTTACAGCTCAAGCCAGGAGTGTTTTTTTCCCCCTCAGATACTCAGGATTACTCGGTCAGGGGGAGGTTGTTGGGTGAGGCAGAACCAGGAATCCCCATTGGCCACCACTGTTATTTGGGGATTTCTGTGTCACCATTCACATGCCAGTCCCTTCAGTGTTTGCCAGCACAAGGTCCCCGAGGCAGTCACTGGAGTCACAAAAGGGAGCTGGACCCTCCCGTGGTGTGGCCCCCTGGGAAGTGGTCATCAGCCAGATTTGCACAAGTCACTCACCTCAGGCACCTGAGGCTGGCCCCAAACCCCTGTGGGATTTCTCCGTCACCCCCACCCCACCCAAACCAGCCCATCTCAGGCAGCTCCCTCCTTTTCTCCCGAGGAAACCTGAGATCACACACACAGCAAGGGTCTTGTCTCCGGCATGGGATCCAACTGCTCGGGTTAATCACGGCTACAAAGATGCATCACCGAGGCACAGGAAGGAAAACCACGTGAAGAGAGCCCACCCCAAAGCCTGATCTCAGCCCCCCTCCATGCCTCAGCCCAGGGCTTGCTGAATAACCTGCCCTGGCTGTTTTGTGCTGGCACGGGCAGCTCATCTCCCCTGGGATAAAAGGCGGGGAAGGTTCTGTTTGCTTTGGCAATCAGAGAGTGGCATCGGTCTGAGCTCCTGCTCGGCCACCAGCATGGACATTGCCACATGCCACAGCACTGCCACACTCAGCCAGGATAGCAGCCACGAGTGTCAGGGCAGCACAGAAACACAAGAGAGACATCAGCAAAGCCTTCAGGCTGCCTCCTCCATCCAGGCTCTCCATTCTGACATGGGTTTGGTCTGGCAAGAGCAGCGAAGCAACAGCTCAGGAGGAAGCCAGGCACAAGAGTCAGCAGGTGGGAAGGGAATCCACTCACACCTCTCAGTGCAGTCCCAGCTCACACTGGAAAGGAGCCATAAATGCCAAACTGGTTTAAGACAAGGGTAACTGGGCTGCAACAGCCAAGCAGGGGCTCTGAACTCCTGGGATGGAGCAGGGACGGACCCTGACAGATCTACCCGCAAATGCAAGACCAGGGAAAAGGGTTCCAAAGGGACTTTCCACATGATCTTCCACAGCCCGATCCCCAGCCCACTGAAAAGAGCAAAAAGCTCTCTTTTTGCTCAGTGAGCTTTGGAGCCAACTCTAAATATTGCAAACATTTATGGGATAACACTGTGCTCATCCCATGTTTGTCCACACTGGTGGCCCCTGCACTCATCTGGAGTGAAGTTGATGCACTTGTTTTTCACTGATTCCCTGTGAACACAGAGCCATGAAATGAGCAACTTTGCCACTGAATAAAGCAGTGAATATATACAGGAATATTTTCTAAGCTGAGACTTTTATTTTGTATCTATATTCCATATTATGGTCCTCCTTCCCAGCAGAGTCCAAATCCCTTCAGAGGACAAGGATGGGAAGCTCTCTGGGTGCAAGGTGACACATTTATTTTAGGAGGGGCCTAAGTCACCACCAGTGGGTCAGATTTAATGAACTGTACCCAAACCCAACACCACTACCAGGAGGTTGCCACTCAAGGAGGATCCAGGAGGATCTAGACCAAGTTGTCTTCTAGGAAACAACTGCTGCCTGGCACCTGAACCATGCCCAAAATGCCTCATCCACACCCCGCGGGATGCCCCAGATCCATCCCTGGCTCCTGTTCTCCTCCAGCAATGGAGTCATGGGCCTTCTACAAGCTCTGGGAAGGACACCAGCTCCCATCCAGCAACACACCGCAGAATGTGGTTGAACTGTGAGCATGTGATTGCAGCTGGAATTGCTCATGTGCTGCATGTTGTGCTGCTCAGGGCCTCGGCCAGGGCATCCCAGCCCAGAGAGCCCCACGGACACAGTGGCTGTGCTGGCTGCAAGGAGGGCAGCTGGGGGGCTGCACCTCCTCATCACACCTTTCCTCTGCTCCCTGCCTGCACTGAACACTGCCAAAGGTGACACAGAGCCAGCACAGGTGTGACATGGGCAAGGACAAGCCCCAGGCCCAGCTTGGCTCAGCCACAGCCTCCAGCCAAGCCCTGGAGCCAGGTGAGAGCCAGGCAGACCCTTCCCACTGGGGTTTTTTGGGAAGGACCTGGCATTCCCGACCTCCCAAGGCCCTGTACACCTGCAGATCACAGCAAAAAGCCAGGCTGGGGGAGGCAAATCAGGGGCTGCCCTCAGCCCGGGGCATCCGGGCACCACGGCCCCAGGAGCAGCCTGGTACAGCTCCCTGTGCTGCCTGGTCATGGACCACCAAAGCCCTTCCTGCGCGGCTGCACAGCCCGTTCCACCTCCTGCACCCTGCTCCACGGTGGGAATTCACAGATGGGAAACGTCCAAAAAACATGCCATCCTTTCAGCAGCACGGGGGAGCTGGGCAGGGCTGACTCCCGGATTTCTGTCACACACACGCATGCACGGAGCGTGGAAGGCAGGAAAATGTCCTCTGCCTCCTGCTCCAAACCGCATCCTCCAGCACCGAGCAGGACCGCGGCAGCTGCGCATCCCCCCGCCGCTCGCTGCCCCACTCCCGAGGAAACTCCCTGCCAGCTCTCCCGAGAGCCGGCACGGCCCGCGGGGCTGGCCAGCCCCCGCCGCAGCGACACCGGCACCGCACCGGCACCGCACCGAGCACCGGGCACGATGCACCGGCTGCGGGCACGATGCACCTGCGCTGCCCATCGCCCGGACGCTGCCCATCGCCCGGGCACTGCCCATCGCTCGGGTACTGCCCATCGCCCGGGCACTGCCCATCGCCCGGGCACTGCCTGCCTCGCCGGGCGCTGTCCCCGCACCGCCGCTGCCCAGCCCCGCGCCTCCGCGGCCGTTCCGCCTTACCCAAGTGGTCACCCGGAGGAGGGTCTGCGGCTGCTTCAGGAAATCCACGGGGTCGATGGCCCC
>VZTX01013088.1:0-25786 GCA_013400915.1 Pardalotus punctatus
GACAGCGACCCGGGCAGTGCCAGCGACCAGTGGGGACAGCGACCGGGGGGAGAGTGCCCCGGGGGAGACAGTACCCCAGGCAGTGCCAGCGACCCGGGCTGCCAGTGCTCCAGCAGTGCCAGCACTCCCGGCAATGCCAGTGCCCCAGGCAGTGCCAATGTTCCCGGCATGCAGTGTCACCGCTCCCATCAGTGTCACTGCTCCCGGGGTGTCACCACTCCCGGCAGTGCCAGCGCTCCTGCAGTGTCACTGCTCCCCGGGTGTCACCGCTCCCGGCAGTGCCAGCACCCCCGGCAGTGCCAGCGCTCCCGGGATGTCACCGCTCCCGGCAGTGCCAGCACTCCTGCAGTGTCACTGCTCCCGGGATGTCACCGCTCCCGGCAGTGCCAGCGCTCCTGCAGTGTCACCGCTCCCGGCAGTGCCAGCACCCCCGGCAGTGCCAGCGCTCCCAGCAGTGTCTGCACCCACTGTCGCAGGTGCCGTCGCTGCTCCAGAACCCCCTGCCAGGCTCTGGCACCACCCTTGCAGCTCCTCTGCCCTGTGCCAGGGGGACACCGGGCACATTGCCCCTGGCAGAGGGGGCTGCCCGCACCTCCCATGTGCATCGATGGCTTTAAGCTGAAATTCAGAGAGCAGGTATATGTTAGGTATTGAGGAGGAATTGTTCCCTGGGAGGGTGGGGAGACCCTGGCACAGGTGCCCAGAGCAGCTGTGGCTGCCCCTGGATCCCTGGCACTGCCCAAGGCCAGGCTGGACAGGGCTTGGAGCACCTTTGGACAGTGGAAGGGGTCCCTGCCCATAGCACGGGGTGGGATGAGATGAGCTTTAAGGTCCATTCCAACCCAAACCATTCTGTGATTCTATGGTTCTAAATCCATGAAGAAATGTAAACTGGCATCTGTTCTCCTCTGAAACCCCAAAGGCTGGAGCTCTCACCTGTATGAGGGACCCTTTCTCTCCCCTGGTTCATCCCCCCAGCTGCAATTCCCCTCTCTTCCCCGGCTGAACAGAAGAGACTGTGAGGACATGTGGCCCCTCAGCGTCCCTCAGTTTTTTTCCATGTGAAATTGAGAAAAGATCTATTCCCCTTGTCAGGCACTGAGGGCAGTGTGTCTGCAAGGAAAGGTTCAGCTGAGATGGCACTTTGTGTTTCTGATTCTTGTTTTAATGTGTTGATTTTTAATTGATGAAATCAGGCTCAGGGAGAAAATGTGCTTTCACCTGCATCAGGTGCCTGGCTGAGGGAGCTCTGCCACCCTGTCCAGACGGTGTTAGTGCAGAGTGTACCTCGTCCTCTGGCATTGCTCTGTGCCCCTGCTGGCAATAGATGGATGCTCTTTCATGCCAGTCTCTCCTGAAAGCTTTACTTTCACAAGAAGTAATTTTAAAGCTAAGCCAGACAAATGAAACAATAAACCTCTTGAAAAATTAAAGGAAAAGCGTAATTTAACACACAGTTAATAAAGGTAATAAATAATCTCCTGAGTAGCTGGAGGACAGACATGGCTGGAGCTTTGTCTTGAAGTCTTCACATCCTTCTTTCCTCACCCACCTTCTGTGAGTATCTCCCCCATCTTCTGCCCTCATCCTTTCAGATCCAAGGTGCCCAAGCATTTCCCATTCTTCTGGGTGCAGCAATCACCTCACTCAGCCCCAAAATACATCTGTGAGGGTGGGAGGAGCATGGCAGCACACGCTAACTAACACTGCACAACAACTCAGGCCTGGAAGCGAAGGATAAATTTGGGGTTGGACTGACAATAAGCTGGGTTGTGTGGGATGAGCCAGCCAAGCTGGAATTCAGCCATAAGTTCCTCAGCTCTGGGCCTGTGAGCAAGCTTGCCCTGGTGGGTTTGACTGCACTTTAGGAAGGGACAGTCCTGAACTGGCACCACCAGGCAATGCTGGACCGAGCGATGGGCAGGATCTTGGCTTGGCACCTCTGCCAGCAGCACCTTCTTGACATCTTCATATTTCCAGGAAACCTTGGAAGGGGGCCCAGCCTGCCAGACGGCTTTTTTGAAATTGGGAAACCAATCATAGTTTAAAAAAATGGCATTATTGCCTCTGTGCAGCACATTCTGTGCACACATGTGAGTCACTGCCGGCAGCCCAGCATCCTCTGGCACCCGGCTGCGGGTGCTGGGTCAGTGCTGCAGGGCTGGGGGTGAGGGGCTGCTCTGAAAGGGGAGCGTGCTGGCAGCTGGCACCCCAGAGCCTGGCACCACACTGTGCTGCTGACCCATGCTGGCACTGCAAAAGAGGGGATCTCAGCTCCACCTGGCTCATCCTGGGTGACACAGGGGCACAGGTGACACTGGGAAGACAAGCACCAGGAGAAGCTCACTGTACTGAGAGCAGTGAGACCCTGGCACAGGCTGCCCAGAGCAGCTGTGCCTCCCCACCCCTCAAAGTGTTCAAGGCCAGGTGGGACAGGGCTTGAAGCAACCTGGGATAGTGAATGGTTTCGAGGGGGTAGAACAAGATGATCTTTAAGGTCCTTTCCAACACAAACCTTTCTGTGGTTCTGTGATTCTGTGACTCTGTTTGGTGATGGGAATGGGCTGTTCTTCCCCAGAAGAGCTGGTCTGGGGACAGCCATCATGGGCAAGCAGCCAGACCCCCATGCACCCAGAGATGTCACCATGAGCAGCACTTGCTGCTGTCTCCCTTGGTCACGGGGGTTTCCCCTCCCAGCAGCCTGCACCACCCCACAGCCGTGCTGCCAACCACATCAGCAGTGTGGAGAAAGGGCTGGTGATGTTCAGCCTGGGAATGTGTCCCCATGTCCCTGTGGTGCTGCAGGACACAGGGCGGGCAACAGGGCAGTGGCAGTGAGCCCCCAGACCCCCTTCCATCAACAGTGCTCCTCACTGCCATGGCAGGGCCTTCAAGCACACCGAGAGCCCTGCCTGGGACTAAAACCTCTGTGCTCAGCAGCCTCAGCAGCACCGGCCATGCTCTGCTGTTCCCCAAGGATTACTCCTCCTGTTCCTCCACCACCATCAAAGCTCTTCAGCCAAGGACAGTCCCGGCTGAAGCTGCTCTCCCGCAGGGAGGGAAGGAGGTGCTGGCCATGAAAGCTTTAAGCTCATTAGCTGCCAATGGAGCAGTAATTAGGTTGATTTGTGCAGGAAGCACAGTGGGAACAGTCTTTCTTCCTCAGGCACCACCGACAGAGAAGGGAGAGCTCCCACCTCCCCTCTGGTGCAGAATAAAGGAACAGTAACAAGGAAGAAAGCACATGTTGAATACCAGCTCTGCACGGAGATCTTCAGCAGGCTCTGGAGATGCTGTGATGGGAAGGGACAGGAGAGAGCAAAAGGCTGGCTCTGGGTGGTCTTGAGATCCACACTGGAAGTGCAGGTAGGGAAGGAGGATGGTGCAGTGGTTGAACCAGCCTGGGCCAGGCTGACCTGCACCAGATCTGCACTGACTGTCCTGCAGGAAGATTTAGCCAGGACTTGTGCTCCTCATTCACAGCTCCATCAGCACAGAAAAATCCAACAGTGTGGGTGAAGAGAGCCCCGCTGCTGGAATGGTGGGCAGACGAGGGGACTGCCCTGGCTGAGGGTCCCAAAGGACCTTGATGCCCATTTTGCCCCTCCAGCCCTGCTCCACATGGCACCAGGCAGGTGTGAGCTGGCATGGCGTGTCCTTCAGCATATGCAGCAACAGGGAATGGAGCACTCAGCACCTGCTCTCTAACAGGCATTAAATATTCTCTGAGCTTCCTCAAGGGGACCACACTCCAAAACCCCTCCTCTGCAGCCCTCAAGCCTCCAAGGTAGGACCAAACCTCAAACCTTATTTTTCTCTCCAGGGAAGAACATATTATCATATAGTCACAGAATCACAGAATGGTTTGGGTTGGAAGGGACCTTCAAATCACCAAGTCCAACCCTCTGCCATGGGTAGGGACACCTTCCACTAGACAAGGTTGCTCCAAGCCCTGTCCAACCTGGCCTTGAACAGGGAAGTTTAACAGATCATCACAGGCAAAACCAGAGAGTGGTAATCTGGCACTGGTCTGTGTCTTCACTCCTAATCCCAAAAGTTCATGGGTTTGAGACAGAGGAGTGTTTCCTCCCCACACCTCCAGTGAAACTTCCCTCCTGCTCATGCAAAAGCTCCTGCCTGAGCTGTGGCTGGCACAGCAGAGGCACCACATGGGAGCCCACGGTGCAAGTGCCATGTCTTCTCCTGTGCCATCCTCCCCGTCCCCACAGGATGCTCCTGGTACAGGCTGTTTTCCTCACAGCTCTAGAGGAGAACAGTAGGGGCTCTGGGCTGCACAGAGATGTTGTGGGGCTTCTTTTGGAAAGCTGTTAGCTGAGGGCTGCGAGGGAACATGGTGAGATAATTGGGGAAGATGAGCCTAATCTCATTTTTTGTTGTGAAAAGGGTGTGAAGAAGAGAAAAGATGTACTGGTAAATTACCATCAGGGCTGCTATAGTAACACGGCTTTAAAGATTGCCTCGTTGGCCTCCTTGGGGCTATAGAAAGCTCTTCAGATTGTTCTGTAGTTTTCCACTCTCTCCTGGTGTAGGCTGGCCAGGGCTGCCTTGCACCCACCAACCACGCTGTGCATCCACCACCACCCTCACCCCAGCCGTGCCAGCCCTGGTGCACGGGAAGAAAGGGACTCAATCCTAGGTAACTTTGTTAAATTTCTCCCGTCGGGCTCACAGGGAGTTTCAGGGAAGTACCTTTACTCACTTATTACTCCTTTTCTCTCCACCATTCATTACCCTGACTCATTTCCCTGTCGGGAATCAGAGAGGGGCCCCAGACAAGGAGTTGGTGAATCACAGGCTCCCAGCACAGCACAGGACCTGGGAGGGTGGGGAGCAGAGGCCAGGGAGATGTGCAACCAGAGCATCTCTTGGCCAGCACAATGCCCTGTCCTGAGCCCTGTCCTGAGCCCTGATGTGAGCCCTGTCCTGAGCCCTGTCCTGAGCCCTGTCCTGAGCACTGTTCTGAACCCTGATGTGAGCCCTGATGTGAGCCCTGATGTGAGCACTGGTCTGAGCCCTGTCCTGAGCCCTGATGTGAGCCCTGTCCTGAGATTTGATGTGAGTCCTGTCCTGAGCCCTGTTCTGAGCCCTGATGTGAGCCCTGTCCTGAGCCCTGACCTGAGCCCTGATGTGAGCCCTGTCCTGAGCTTTGATGTGAGCCCTGATGTGAGCCCTGATGTGAGCCCTGTCCTGAGCCCTGTCCTGAGCTTTGATGTGAGCCCTGATGTGAGCCCTGTTCTGAACCCTGTCTGAGCCCTGTCCTGAGCCCTGTTCTGTACCCTGTCCTGAACCCTGATGTGAGCCCTGTCCTGAGCTTTGATGTGAGCCCTGATGTGAGCCCTGTCCTGAACCCTGATGTGAGCCCTGTCCTGAGCTTTGATGTGAGTCCTGTCCTAAGCCGTCTTGAGCCCTGTCCTGAGCCCTGTCCTGAGCCTTGTCCTGAGCCCTATCTGCCCCCTTTGGCCCTGCCAGCAGGTGCTGGGGTGCACAGTCCCCACAAAAGGCTGGGCAAGCACAGAGCCATGTGAGACATGAGTTAAAGGGGACATCATCACTTGCCACAACTGTGCAGTGCCCCAAGAGTCGTTTCTCACCCCTAAAGGGAACAGTTTCTGTCCTCGTTTTAAAGGAAAGCCCCAAAAGTCCATGCAGGAGTGCAGTGGTCCCAGTCTGAAGTGCTATCAGATGCCTCAGCTGAGACCATGGGAAAGAATTTTTTCCTCCAGTCTCACATCATTCTGCTGGAGTTTTCCCCTTACACACAGACCATTTCTGTTTCTGAGCACTTCCCCAGCCCTCATTCCTGCAGAGCTGCTGCTTCCCTCGGAATCCTTGACAGCTGTCCCTTTTTCCAGCACAGTCAGGCTCCAGGTCAGATGTGTTGCTTCAGTGTATTTGCTGGGTAAGTAGGATTTAACAGGATTTTTGGCTCCAGGAACTACTCAAGAACTCCTGTCCTCTCCTTCCACTCGTGCATTTCATTCCTCTCCAACAGCAGCTTAACGTAGGTGGAGGTGTCTGTGTTTTATGCCTTTGTTTCTTTGGGATTCACTGGGATAGAGAAATGCTAATGTTTAATTTCTGCAGGAGGGAGAATATGTTAACAGCCAACCCCCTGAAAGGACCCCAGATTAATTTAGTAAAAACAAAAGGCTGTGTGAACTCTGCTGTGAATTTTGCTGTGAGAAATGGGAACTCAATAGGTGTGCTTGCCTGTGGCTTCACACACTGGAGAGTTTTCAGTATTACACTGCAAATTCATAGAAGTAATTGGTTTTGTTCTTTATTAAAATAACACCTAAGGTGTAATTTTATTTCAGATGAGATGTGTCCCTGTGCTGAAGGACTCCAGGTCTTCTAGATGTGCTGCAATACATTGAAACCAGGCACAAGTGAATTGAGATTTGGCTCCCAGCACACGTGGCCCCGTGGTTTCTGAGGAGGAGGAAAGCACCAAAACTTGTTATCCCCTGGACACACACAAGCAGCCCCAGCAAGGAGAGGAAAGCTCCTGCCTTCTGCAGGTGTAAGTCGCAGGTGTGACCAGCCCTGGACTGTCAGACACTCGTGTTCCCTCAGGGGGATAACACCATCCCTCTGGGAGGCAGACAGTGCCCTTGGCCTTGTGTGCTGCAGCTGCAGAAATTCCTCTGCCACGGAGCCGACCTGGCCTTCAGGAGAAGGGAGCAGCTCTCCCAAGGTCCACTCTTCAGAGCACAGAGCACGAGCAGCCAGACCATGGAAGGAGGACATTCCCAGTCTTAGTAAAAGCCACTTTTTTCCCCCCCTTCATGTTTTAACAAAACGGTGCCCAGAAGGTTCCTCTATTTCTATTATGAAATTTTTCGGAGCTTACCAGGATGTGGCTGTTATTCACCAGTTTTCAGGCTTATGGGTAAAGTTTTATTAATGTCTTCTCAGAGGAAAGGACTCAGCCTTGGGGTTTCATGCATATTTACATTCAATGCTTAATATGCAGGCATATTCCTCTTGACATTTCACTTGGTTTCTCTCTGAGAACAGGAATCTTCCCATCCTCTTGTTTAAGCATTGTGCAATAACCAGATGAAAACAGCTCTTGGCTATGAGAGAGAGATCTGAAGATCTGACATGGAAGTTTTGCTCTCTAAGAAACTGCTGCTGATTGCTAGCACCTGGTGTTTGGTTCAATTTCTCCATGATGATAAGGCAGTAAATGTAAAGAACTTTCCCGTTGGAAACAAAAGATGGCTTTAAGGCAGATGCTTTGCCTTTAGAACTGGAAATCTGGAACTGGTTCCCATTTTTGCTGTAGGTCCCACATGTGACTTATCCAAAGCCTTCACTTTGCATTTTGCCATCTCCTTCTGAAGCTCTGAGCTCTGCGACAGGGACTGCAGTGCCTTGTGTCAGAAGATGATGATTTAAAAGACAGCCCTTGGATGCTGTGATAAGGTCTGGTGGTGATTCATCCTAAATGGAAGCCATGCTTGTGTGGCAGCTGGCACAGCTGCTGCCCTTTGAAATGCCCCTCTCCAGCCTGTGCTCTCCTGGGAGACAGGACTGACACCGAGGAAGCTTTTGTGGTACAACCCTCACTTGTAATTTGTAAAGCTTTTCAGTTAGCCAGGAAAAGCTGAAAATAGCTCTCTAAAAGCTTCGCATTGCTCCTGTCTCGATCTTCCCTGTTGTGTAAGGACAGGCGAATGTCTCACTCCTAACTGTGTCTTGCTGGCTCCTCCAAACTTCAGAGAAGTTCAGCATGAGGAGACTTTTAATCCATGGGTGCTAACTTTGTCTGAAGTCTGGCAGAGTTGGACACAGCTCCATCTGGGAGAGGGAAGCGGTGGGGCTGCACACACGCTTCTCTTCAGGGTAGGCTTGCAGCAGTTCAGCCCTGTCCTCTGCTCTGTGGACTGCCTTCCTCCGTGAAGCTGCAACCTTACATCCAAATTAAACCACTGAATCTCCAGTTCTTCAGGCTGCAGAGACAAAAGCTATAAATGTGGAATAGAGTGTAAATAGATCCATCAGTGTCTGTCTCCAGGCTGCACAGTTGATGTGCCACATGGTGCCTGGCTAAGCGGAGCGAGTGCAGATGCTGGGATGAGTGACGGGCCTAAGTGCCCATCTGTTTATCCAAGCCTCTGCTGATCAAAGCATGGAAGGGAGGTGAGGTGGGTGAGCTGGGAATGGCTGTGTCACCCTCTCAAATGGCACCTAAGGAAACCTCAGTTTGTCTGAAAATTGTTATAGTATAAACCCACTGCATGTCACAGGAGCTGTTGGATGTTATTCATCTTCATCTTGATGACCACATTGTCAATATTCATTTCTTGTTTGCCACTTTTGTTTGACAAAAAGATGTCAAGTTGGTATTTAGTGCAGCCTTGAGAATGTTTATTGTGTATTGTACCATCACTTTAATATTAATGAAGTTCTGGGCTGCAGAGCAGTGCTATTGACCAGGAATGAGAGCAAACCCCAGCAGCAGAGGCACAAACTGCATCTTCGTGCCAGATGTTTCTTACCAAAAACTGCTTTGTGGTGGTAGCACACTCAGGCTGGCCAGCAGCATGGCACCCAAACAGCAATCCCTCCTGAAACACAGAATATATCGAGTTCTCCAGGGAGTGCCCAAGGCCCTGCCCTTTCCCAGGTCACAGGTGTCCACTTGTTGGTGAGAGATCTGGAGTTTCCAGCTGGATGCCTCCAGTCTATGCTTTTACTAAGGTTCTAACACTTACCTGAACTGGGGGCTACCTCTGCCAGATCTCAAACTGAAACAGCACAAGTTTTGGCCCAAGATTAGACAAGAGACTCTCTGGGAGGATCAGAGAGCTGCACTGGCAGTTCTGTGGCTCCATTGTGGGATGACTGTCCCTCTGCCGGCAGAGACCGTGCCCAAGGCCATCCTCCTGCTGGATGGAACTGAACACAGAGAAGGCTCAGCCTGCCCTCAGTCAAGCAGGGTTCTTTTGGTGTATTCCCAGGTGGGACATGGTGCAGGAACTCAGAGCAGGGAGCAGGGGCAGCACAGACAGGATCACCCAGGCTCACTGATAAAAGGTGGCAGGGACTCCTCAGTCCGCTCTGGCAGGGAAATGTGCGGGGCGGCTGCGGCTGGCCCCGTCCTTAGAAGCTGCTGGCACAGCTGCGGTGATGTGCACCCCAGGAACGCACCCTTTTTCCCAAACGAAAAGCTCACTCACCAAGGAAAGGAAAAGCAGCACCGATCCGAGATCTTCNACATTTATTTCTGAAGGGGTCCAAGGTAGAAAGAGAACAAGATGGCCCCGAGAGCCCCCAGTTCTAGGGACGATCTGGGGCCAGATAACAGGACGTGGGGAGAAACCCCCTTAACCAACGGGGAGTAGGGAAGGGTAGGATTAGGGGTAGGTTACAACCAGAGGGGATTACACAGTTTTTGGGGAGAAACCATTGTGTTTTCCAGGGGGTGCTTAGATTAGGAGGTTTTCCACCAGTGAGGTCCTGCAGTGTTGGTAGAATTGGTATGATGCACTGCCACACCCCACTGCTGTCCTGTGCCGTTCTGGTGGTCTAGAGTGTCTTACCAGGATCACCAATCTCTCCTCCCCTCCTCACACCCAAGCCAACTCTTTGTCTCTTACACAAAAAAGGTCAATAGTCCTTAAGTATCCAGCCATTGGTAACCTAGCGACAGGAATGGGGAAAAATTCCACACCCCTCAACCTCCAACACTTCCTCTTAGGCAGGAGAAGAGGCTTTGCCATTGAGTGCTCCTCAACTTTTAGGCCACTGAAGGGTGCTGCTTTCCTTATTGTTTGTATCTTCACATTAAATAAGAAAGCATCAGTCCAGGAAAGAACTAGTTCAAGTAACAGACGCTTTATACAATAATAAATGTCAATAAATAGACCAGGAAAAACATTGAGGCTGGAAAATAGAAGATGATTTGTAACTGTCAGGAGTACAGGGTTCTGGGAGAGTTTTTCAGTAAGCAGAGCCTCAATTTTTAAGATGGAGTTGGAGCAGCACATGCAAGGCAGTTCTGTGATGCGATTAAATCTGTTCCCTTCACCCCAGTGCCATCCATGGCTTTGCCAGTCTTCTTCCACACAAGTCTTGCTCTCTTCCAACATGCTGCTTAGCACTATCCCAACTTCTGTCCTCATTCCATGCATTCGAATGATTCTTGCTATCAGATGTGAGCTCTGGAAATACAAGTTTGCTCTGCAATCAAAAAAGTTCTCTTTTTGTACTGCACTTGCATGGCAAAAGGGAGAAAATTTGGAGTGAAGTTGAGCCCAGGAAGAAGGGGCGGGGGCAGGAAAATGTTTTAAGATTTAGATTTATTTATAATTTTCCTACTCTGATTTGACTGATCATAAATTAAACTAATTTGAAAAGCTGTGTCTGTTTTGCCTGTGACAGAAATTGCTGGGTGATCTCTTCCTGCCCTTATCTCAACCTACCAGCCCATCTTTATATTTCCTCTCCCCTGTCCATCTGAGGAGGGGACTGATGCCTTTGTTGGGTACATAGCCCCCAGTCAGGGCCAGCTCTCCTCATCTCTGGGACCGCAAGATTTGAACAAAGCAAGTGCTGAAGTGCAAGACAGCAGCAACATCAGCGAGCTCGTCTGAGGTCAGATGAGGCAGGAGGAAAGCAGGTGTCTGCCGGCTCCTGAAACAGCTGTGCTGTAGCTCTGAAGGTGCAGAGTGGTACAGAGAGGCTGGAAAGCACCAAAATCTGATGGTTCTCCTCATGCAAACACACACACACTCAAACACCTTGTGCTCTGCTGCAGAAAGGAGCTGTAGAGATGCAAGAAGCTGTCACTCATGCAAAACATATTCCTGGGAAGGAGGGGCTAAAAACTGTTCTCCCCAAATGCAGGAGCAGGCAACCTTCTTAACAGTGAATAAAAAATCACTAGTCAAAAGAAGCATAATTAAAGCAATTACCATCTTCTCTGCATACACACACCCTGTGTGTTTCATAAAGGCTAATGGAGTGCAGTGCTGGGCCTTGATGGATAATCACGAGGGACTGGATAACTTCCTCACCCAATCTTCAGCTAATGACTTTAACACACTCTTTTGAACTCAATTTGTACCAGCTGCGAATATGGAGAGTCTATTCAGTGAAGTAAAGCTGGTTCACAAAGTTACTGCTCCTGTGAGTATTTAAACCAGACTGAAGAAGTGGATATGGGGTTTGGTTTTTTGGGTCTATGGGGTTTGGTTTTTTGGGTCTGTATTGTGTGTAAGGGAAGGCGCACAGGACACTGATGACTGTTGGGTCTTCCTGCAGACTGGGGTGGGGTATTTATGGCTCCCCAACACAGCCCAGAGCACTGAAAGAGGCCACAGCTTCTTCACCCAACTCGTCCACTGGCAAACCAAACTTCCCAGAAATTTATTCTCTGGTTTCTCTACCTAGCCTCTACCTAAGACTGCCCTGAAAAGCCATATTTAGTTCGTAATTACAGTCCAGAAGTTCTACTGCCACAGCCTTGTGGGGTTCCTGCCATTGCAGTGCTCACCCCAGAGCACTTGAAGCATTCTTAACTTTTTATTGTTCCACTGTTTCTCTTTTTTTTTTTTTCCCCCCTGTCATTTTCTTCTTGAAAATGGCTTCAGCTTGACAACTTGAAACTCCATCAGAAAAGCTTTATCCCCTGGAGACCTTCTTCGAGATCACCTGGACTCCTGGCAACTTTGCTCTCATCTCAGTTTGGAGAAGTCCAAGTCAAGCTGACTAACAGTCATTGGAGATGAAGGGCAGAAAATCAAGCCATCAATCAGCTGCAAAGAGCATACAGCAGTAGGAAGAAGCCCATTAGAGGCAAAGTGGACCTGTCAGAGACTCAGCATGAGGTGCCTCTTTGGCAGAAGAAACTCCCACGCTTTAATGCTGCCTCTTTAGAGAGAACTTAGTGTCATTTTCTACTGGGGCCTCATAAAACAATTAAAATAAATGTCTTCAGAGTACAGTTTTCTTCTCTCTCTGGGAATGTTTCCAACTCACTCAGTTAAAGCATCACCACAAAGAAAATGAAATTTTATAATTATTGAGGGCAGATACCAGCAGAGGATCATAGTTGAACTGTGGACCTGCTGGAGCATTGGGGCAATCCCAGGAAAGCACATGCAGAGGTCTTGGCCTGATTCTTCACCCTCTTGGTGCCTCCAGGGTCTGTAAAAACCTTTGGAAGGTTCAGGACCACAGAGAGGTGCTGCTGCACTGGCTGGGAACCGTGCAGAGCTCTCCTGGTGTGCCACACCCAGCGTGGGGTGATGTTCCTAGGTCTCAGTACAGTGCATACATGCCCCAATCCACAAGGAATAATATTAAAAACTGAGTTTGAGCCTATTTTCCTTCCCACTGTCAGTTCCTATCTCCTCTTGCTGTCCTTCAGGCTGCCTCTTCTCCATCCTCTACCCCCCTGACCAGTCACTCCCTGATTTCCAATGTCCCCCACCAACCTTTTTGCTTCTGCAACTGTGTTTATTGCTCTTCTCTTTCTTCCTGTTGCAGAGACACTCCACTTCCTCCGTGGTGATGTCCTGGCTGAGTCTGTGGTGTCGAGTTGCAGATTCCTGGGACAGAGCCTGGGCCTTGCAGCATGCTTGGTGTATTCTGGCCAGCTGTCAGTGACACGTTACGCACTGAGCCCAGGGCAGATCTTTGAACACATTCCCATGCTGGTCTCTTTGGATCTGCTTGTTCAAGCTTCTTCTGTTACACCCGCAGTCCACTTACAGAAATCACTGCTAATTTTGTAGCTCATAAAGCCAGAAATGCAATTACAAGCATAATAGTAACTTCCTTTTCTCATACCAGGGCTCCCTTGCAAATGTTTTATTTCACAGGGTGTTAAAAAATATCTTGATTCACAGCAGAAACTGGAAAATGTTATCTTCAAACTTGGTGTCTATATGACTACCTGGGCACAATTTTTTGGATTTATCACATTGCCATGCAGTGCCAAGTGAGCACATGCTTCTGGCAGGAACCAATTCACAGTGCTTGTGCAGAGCCTGAAACATGAGGGTCCTCACACACAGCAAGGACCACTCAGCACTACTGTAATGCCAACAACAGAAACTCAGCAGGGGTGTGATTTTGCAGGAGTCTTTAACCTACACCAGAGCAAGAGGAAAGCCACTTCCACAGATGAGTTATCAGCCTGCGGCTTGCCTGCTGCAGATCTTATTTCTAACATCAAGGATGTCACTTTTACCTGAATTCACTCCACTTTATGCAATTGGAGCCTGAAAAATGGGTCTGTCTTGGTGATACACACACATAGTGTGTGATCCACGTGCCAGAGATACCCTAGCCCTGGCCCTTCACTGCTGGTTCCACCAGGACCAGTGGGCACCAAGACTCAGGTTAGGTGATTTAATTAAGGTGTGAACATAGGCTGGATGAGTGTTTGCTCTTCATCTTCATCATGGCGATCATGGAACAAAGTGAAAATTTCACTCTCTTTCTCATAAGGTCTGGGAGGTAGAAACTGGCCTCTTGCTGAGCCTTTGTGGCATCTGAACAGGTGGGATTTGGCATGGCTGGATCTGCTAGAGGGAGAGTGAGGATCAGTCAGGTAAGTTCCTCAGTGTGATGGGACATATGCACAGAAAACACACCCAAAGCCTGCTTTCCTGGGTACAAACAAGCAGAATGACAGATTCCTTGCTTAGAAATCCACAGCTCCTTGCAGTGGAAGTACTTGACCCACAAGCAGTCTCCTGCAGGGCTCAGACCCACACAATCCCTGCAGTCAGTGCCCACCTTCCCCCTTTGCTCTGCGCCTTCCCCAGCTTTGTGGGGCCGTGCAGGGAAAATGCACTTTTATAAGCTTGGTTTTCAAACAACCAGGGAGCTCTGGGGCTTCTGCTCAGCCCTTCATACGTTGTCTGTGCCCCCTGTGGTGGCCTCCACTGCTTTGGTTGTGGCAGAAAGGAGATGCAATGGCTCCTGCCATTTAACTCGAGCATCTTTAATACCTTACGGGATTTCGTCAGGTTTGTGAGTGATGCCTCAGCTGCACAGCTGAGTGGCTCAGATACTGCACCACCAGAACCATGAGACCAAGAACAGGCTGAAACACCCAGAGCTGACTTGGATGACTGACCAGCATCAAGCAGCTTTGCTGTCTGTGTTTTCCTTTGCAGATGAGTGTTCATCTGCTCCTAAAGATCATAGTTGTGGAAGAAAGAACTAAGAAGTCTTTCCTCCTTGGAGCTCTGCTTTCCCACCCCACCGTGCCAGGGAATGAACAAGGCTGGCTCTCCGAGAAGTGTCACTGGAAACCAGAGCTCACACAAGCCCCCAGTGCACCCACACGAGCCCAGGGGTTACTGGTGTTTCAGAGAGGCTGAGCCAGGCAGGAGCTCCCACACGCTCTCTGCTCCTGGCTGCGGTTTGCTCTGCTGCAGTGATTCAGGCAGAGCAAATCCAGAGCTTCCTCTGTGAGCACAGAGACTCCAAGCCAGTGGAACGTCAGAGATGTCATTACAGCACACAGGTCAGCTGTTTAAAAGCTAAAAACCTCAGAGGAAGAAGAACATCACCCTGCACCCATCCTGTCACCTCGTGGGGTCCTCCATGTTCACCAAACGCTGCCCAGGTGCACAGACCTTGTGTTTTGGATCTACACATGGGAAGCTCCACACTGATCCATTAGAGAAGACTAAGAAACATCCATTGAATAAAGAACCGATTCTCCTGTTTCAATTTAGATTTCAGCCACAGCTGCAATGGTACAGAGGTAGTGCTGCCTCTCACTGCAGGACACAGATGTTTTGCTCATACCTCCTCAGTTTGGGGGAAGCAAGCTGAAACAAAGGCAATTGGGATGGAGAGACAAATTCTTGGTATTAATTCCAACTTTTTATGTTGCAATTAACTAAAAGCAAAGAAACTGACAGTGTCCCACAGTGGCACAGACTTCTTTCTGCCTTGTGGAATCCAGGGGGAGTTGTAATTTCTCCCCCTGCTTACAGCTGTGTCTGAAAATTATTATATTCAAAAGAACAAACCAAATAATTTGTCCCAAATTGAAAAAAAAGACCAACAAAACAAAACCCAAGCAAACAAAAACAATTTTGTCATGGCTTGCCCAACTTGATTTTGCTTCGCAATCATTAGCTTTCCATTGCAAAAGAATTCATATTAGGCTGGGAAACTTTTTCCAGCCTAATTCTTAAGCCTTGCCCTTCTAATTAATCAGATGGTGGTGTTACAGCTTGATTCTGTTTTCTGTTCTAGTTAAACTGTTTAGAAATGTGCTAATGATTCATTCTCCAGCAATTAGATTCAGCAGTCAGTCTTTCCTACACTTCTGCAAAGTTTGCTGTGAAGAGGAGCACAATACAAAGAAACCAGTCAAAGATCCATAAAGAAAATCAGTGGCAGTTGGGAAAATATATTTGAGGATCTGGACCTGTATTTAATGCATGTCATTAGCGATTACATGAGGGAAATTACATGAGGGAAATTACATGAGGGAAAGCAGTTTCTTTCTGTCTGTGGAGAGCTTAGAAGATATTCTTCAACCTTTCGTATTCTACTTCTCTTTTGTATTAAGAATCCAAGTCTCTAAAGATCTACCTCATAAAATTGCCACTGAAGTGTAACAGGAGACAGAGTGAAAATCCCAGCACCACAAAACTCAGGGAAATGAATTTCCATAATGGCTCTGCATAAATTTGTTCTTTGCTGAAGCTGAGCCTGGGAAGTGACTGACATTTTCATGCCGTGTGTGCAGGGCTTTGAGGCTTAGATTTCACAAGAAGTGCAGATTCACCACTGGGACCTCCTTGGAAGCTACCGTGTTTCCAGGGCTCAGCCTGGCTGGGCTGTTTAATCCAAGTCACAGGAGATTGTGCTCCAGCCTTCTCATCACGGTCCAAACTCCACGTTGATATTTGCTACTGCAGAGGAAACGCTGCCTGTTGGAGAAGGGAGAGCACAGCACATCTTCATGCAGGACTTGGCCCAAGGTCAAGAAGCCAAGAAGTCCATCAGAGGCCAGGGACCAAACCAGGGAGACATGCTGAAGTGTGGCCATGGCTGGGATGTGGCTCAGGTACTGGCACTGAGGACAGGAGCCTGAGCTTAAAGACAGTTCTGGAGACCCCAGGCTTCTCACTGCCCTGTCCTTACAGCACGCCAATCCAGGTCTGGAATATGTGCACCAACACCAGAGTTGGCCTTGGACCCGGGCAGGTGAGCCCTGAGGAAGGGAAGCAGCTCTGTTTGGAGACCCACATCCTGGAAAATGATCCATGTGTTATGAAAACCATGGGTGCAGCCTAGCAGGGAAGGCACCATGGGCAGCTCCAGAGTGCTATGCCCTTCACACATAGCTCACTCAGGCTTGGGGGGCCATGAGGGTCTCTGAGGGATCATGGGGTACCCAGGACTGGGGGTCTGCTGGCTGGAAAAGCCACATTTCCAAATGTGTGGCCTTTGATCTTTATTAAATGGTTGCTCTATGACAATGAAGCTTTTCTGTGACTACAGCTAGCCAGTGGCCATAGTGTACACCTGGAAAGGGTGTTTCTGTCACCCATCTGTTGCCTGTCCTTTGACAAGGGGGCCTGTCAGTACCCAGGAGGCACAAAACACTCAGGAATATTTGCAGCACTGAGTCTAAGGCTGGCAGAGATGGATCTGCTGTGATAAATGAATGCCAGTCCTGCTACTGAGCAGCCTGGGCTGGGACACAGGCAAGAACAGAAACCTCCAGTGTAAGGTTAGCCATGGGCAGGGCTTTAAAAGGATTTTGGCTGCTTCAGATTTATTGTTGTTGGAGTTACAGAGAGGAAGCAGTAACCCCACACAATTTCTCCTTCAGAGACCTTGTTCTGGGTTGAGTGGAGGAAGGCTCATGCAGATATTACAGCACTGAGTCATGGCTGGAGAGGCTGGAATTGTACTGCCTCAAGAGCTCATTCTTTTCCTCTGTTTTCAAACAGGAGCTTGGTTCTGCAGGAGGTCAGAGATGACAAGACAGGGAACAAGGGAACACTGACAAAGTTGCCCAGTACTTCTACTCCTCCACAGTTCACCTCACATCCTTCACATTCCAAATCCATGTTTCCAAAGGCTTGCTCGTGCCCACAGTGCCTTGCAAACTCTGCTTCTACCTAGGCAACAACACGCTTGCCAAGTGTCTTCATCTATTGCAGCCTCCGTCCCTCCTTCCCACCTGAAACCTCCCAGGCCCCAGCACTTGTCTGGCTTGTGTAGAGACACAACCTCATGATGCTCAGCCCCACATAAATGCCTTTTCCATTCCAAATTAAGGACTTCACCCACATGGATTCTGCCTGTGTCTCCCCCCTCTTGTACCTCTTTTCACTCCCTAAGTCCTTGAGATGCCTCTGGCTTCACAAAGTCTGCGAAACATCTGTTTTACAGCTTTCTTTGCTCAGCTCTAGCTCTCCAGACTCGCCATCATTTATCTCACTGCATCATCAACTCTCCACCCATTTCAAATTCAATTGAAAGCACATTTTCTCCCTTGCCTGTGGTTCCTAAATTATATACCCAGGTCATTCCAAAATATCAATTCAGAAACTTGGCAAGGTGATTATTAATAACAGCTCTGTTCTTCTCTGGAGGAGAAATAACACTGGAAACATGTGAAACATGTACACAGTTGTCATTCTCACTCTCCTCTTTTGCCAAACATTTTGTTCTTTGCAGGAAATAAAAACAATCCTACACCCAGCATTAAGTGGCTGAGGCTGTGTAATCAGCATGGAACCATGGAATTGGGGCAGTATTCCTTCACATGTCCCGAAACTCAGGGCAATGCTACTGTCTGCCATGAATTAGTGCCTGGCCGTAGGTGGGTTGGCAGCACAGGGGGGCTGAGCTTGAGGAGCTGTGCACACAGAAAGCTGTTCCCAGCAGCTCCTTCAGTCACTTGTGTGGAGCTTGTCACGGCAAACTGCTTCAGGTGTAATGAAGTTATTCATTATTTGATTCCAAGATCTCACATGGAGCTCCCAAGGACCCAGAGCTGCTGGGAAGCACTGAGCTGTGGTCTGGCCTGCAAGCACTGTGCTGGCAGCCGGTTAGAATCACAGAATTCCAGAATGGTTTGGCTTGGAAGGGATCTTAAACTCATCTCATTCCAACCCCCTGCCATGGGCAGGGACCCCTTCCATTATCCCAGGTTGTTCCAAGCCCCACCCAACCTGGCCTGGAACACTTCCAGGGATCCAGGGGCAGCCACAGCTTCTCTGAGCACCCTGTGCCAGGGCCTCCCCACCCTCACAGGGAACAATTCCTTCCCATTATCCCACCTAACCCTGCCCTCTGGCAGTGGGAAGCCATTCCCTGTGTCCTGTCCCTCCATGCCCTGGTCCCAAATCCCTCTCCAGCTCTCTTATAAGCCCCCTTCACATGCAGGAGTTAAGTATCTGTTTTTCACTTTTTAATTTTTCATTTTCTACCTCTAGTTATAAAACACCCAGTAAAGTCCTGAAGACTTTTTCATTGCCCATAGTGCCACAGGATGCGCAGTGAAGAAGCTCCAGGGTCTCTCCTGAAGCAAAGCCAGTATATGGGTGCTGTGTACACTGGGAGCAGAGCTCAGTGACCTGGGTGTCCCCCTTGTCCTGTGTTCTCACACCATCCCAACAGGAACCAGGGCTGTGCTTCCCTGATGCACATCGGGGAAAGAAGACAAAAAGAAAATAAGTCCCTTGGAGGATGAGGGGGGAATAGAAAGATGGGGGTGCCTCTAAGTCCCGTGGTGGAGGGACAACAGTGAGGGGTTCCCAAGGAAGGGAGGAGGTGAGAAGGCCTCAAGGGATGGGTTTATGCACAGAAGGGAAGCTGTGCTTTCAGCCTTGCAACGTAAGGAAGACTCAGCTCACAACCACTTTGTTTTGAGAGGAGGATAATGTGTAAAAAGGCTACAGGGGCTTTTAATTCTGAAGACTTGTCCTGGAGTTGGGAGGGCAGTCCTCCTTAGTGGCATTTAGGAACCTATAGGAAAGAAGTGCTCACACAGACAAGAGCCAAGTTGTTGCTCACCTTACCCAGTAGTGCCAGTGGCTTTGGCTATCATGGACCCAACAGCCCCTTCCTGGCATCTAAGTCTTTAGGGTGTTGAGGATCTGCCTCAAGTATCCTGGAAACATGGCATAAAAAGATAAATACATAAAAATAAATAATAAATAAAAAGTGATAAACTGGATGTCTCATATCAGCAAGAGCTTGGGAGGAGAAAGTCTGGTGATAGTGAGAACCTTTGGCTCTGTGCTATGACAGCCAGTGCTTGTCTGGGAGATACAGCCCTGCTTCCTCTCCCTATCTCCTGGAATTCTGCCTCCCAGTTACAGCTCCCTGGCTCTGCTCCAGGTGCCTCGCTCCCACAGAAGTGTGGATTTCTTTAAGAAGCAGTACTCCTCAAGTATTTAAAATGCAAAGGTTTAAAGTGAATCATATATTGTTTAGAAGTTGGCCAAACTCCCTGTTTTCTGGCTGGGGAGGGGATAAGATTCCAACTTGAATGGAGTGGAAGTAAAAGCTACCCTGCTGAGAGACCCCCAACGTGAAGATGGGGATGGGAAAGGCCTGGGCTGACAGTGGAGTCACTGAACCTCCAAAACCTCCTTCAGAACCTTTGGAATTCACCCCGGAACATCTGGAGATCAGTCGCTGCTCCACCACCTTCCCTGGGGCTGCCCAAGCTGTGTTTGGCCACCACAGCTGGAAGCTGTCAAGGCACTGTTTCACCCACACCACCTCAGCCACAAAGCTGGCAGGTCCCATAGGCCATTAGCAACTCATGCTCCCTTTTCCACGGGTTTCCTGCAGCACCACTGGGCACTCCCCCCCTTGATTCCCCCATGCTGCTCGTGGCTGGGTGTGCACTGTGCAGTTTGACTCTGGGCCCTGCAGCACCCCCAGGAGCCCACCTGGGTGCTCCACCACCTCCCACACGGCGCTGTGGGCTCCACCCTGTCACTCATCCTGCCAGGACGAGGACTTCACACAGGTCAGGCACACATCTGTGAGTTGGCTCAGGGTGCCACGTGCTGGTTTCACCTTCTGTGCCGAGCCTTCAGAAGCGGGGGGCAAAGAGCACCAGCAGAAACAGCCCTCTTTTTGGGAAAAAGGAACTTACTGTATGACACTTTTGCTAAATCATTTGCTCCTAAAAACCATGTTCATCCTTCCTCTTCCTTGGTGGGGCCAGCCCTGGATTTTGGAAAGCACTGCATTAATCTACTTCATGCAGATTGCCTGACCCCTGTTCATGCTCCACCGCGGAGTACCACTCATGGAAGGCAGTCAAATTACACACAGCAGTACCCATCATGAATATTTGTGAAATTAGAGTTTCTTCTAAAATACCAGTGCATCCCTTTTGGGTTAGGAGTCCTGCCCTGAGATGTCATAAAACTGAAAAAATGTCCCAAAACTGAAGGTTTGATGCCCCAACACATGGGTTTGATGCCACCTCGTGGTAGTTCTATGTCCTGAATTGCCAAGGAAGGGTTCCTTCCTCTTGGGAACTCTTGGGATGTTTCCCATGCAGGTTCCTTCTGAGAGAGAACACAGTTTGGAGAAAGGATGAAGATAGATGTCCACCTCTTCACTGCTGATTTGCAGCTCCACCGCATTGTTAATAAATGTTACTATGAGTGTAAAACAGAGGGATTGCATATTACTCCATAATGTAATGTGGAAATACCTACAGGATAAGGATACAGCCATCACAGATTATGCTGAGATGTCCTGACATAAAACTTTAGCCATAGTTGCCTCATCATCCTGGAACCTCAGACAAACACCTACTGAATTCACAGTTAAGATGTGCAGATTCGGAGGAGCTCTTTCCTCCCTTGGAGAGCACCTTCCCTTTCCAGCCCCGTTGTCACTATATTGTGTTAAGGGTGTAATAAAGGGCTAAGTTATCTCACCCTTTAAGAAGTGGAACAGAAATTACAGACTGGTACCAATATTTCAATTGAGAGCTGGCTCTTTCAAAAATAAACGGTTTCTCCTCCCCTCTCACCACTCTAGGAGAGAGTGATTTGCCAGGTGCATTCATGGAGCTTTTAAGCCTTTCATGCAGCAAATGGCTTAGATTGCTTTTGTGTGCCCTCTGAACTGCAGGAAAGACACCACTTTACAACTGCCAGAATGCATTTTTGGACTGTTCTAATGTAAAACCCTCATGTTCATTGATTAAATAATCATAGACCATGTACAAATTGTAATGAAATGATTCCCTGTTCCTTGCTTTTTCCCAAGCCTCAGGCACCCTCATATCCACAACAGCATCATGTCAGGCCCTGCAGAAGCACAGGATCCTGAAGGCAGCATAGCTGGGATGTTGCTGCAGCTGAGGTAATTACTCTTAGGTTTCAGCCTGGCTGTTAAATTCTATGTAGCCCTGTAACATCACAGGCATTTGTTTTCAATTCTGGAACAATGTTGGACAGTGTTAATCTGCAGGAAAAACCTCTGCAAATCGTGGAGGTCCACTGTGCAATGAGACAGATGTCATTTTACTGTCTATATAAATGAAATTACTTTTGCTATGGTGTGCAATGCAATCTCCAGTGTTCAGGTGCTTGTCTGCAAGTTTTCACCAGACTGAACACTCCAAATGTCTAAGTACAGCTGTTGGTTAAACTGTTCACTATCTGAAGGATTTAGAGGGGGTGTTACACTCGTATTTGTTCTCTCTAAATCCTGTTTGACTGAAATTCTTCATCTTTGCTCTTTCTGTAAAATCTGCACATTTAAATCTGATCGCAATATTGAAGTGGAAAAATAGAAGAGATTTTCACAGCCATCTGAAGAGGCTTTAAAGGCTGAAGTAGCGGAGGCAGCGAGAGAGTGATGATCTGTGTAGCAACAAATCCTTTTTCTCTCACATATGGACTTGTGAAAGATGGAGCTGATATTGCCTGGCTAAGAGGTATTTGCAGCAAATCTTCAGTTTTCCCAGGGGAATGCTGTTGTTGGATGTATTGTTTAGATGCCATGGCCGCAGGCCCTTGGATCACTTCAGAAAAGCGATCAACACCATGAGTGAAACTGGAGCTGGTGTAGCAACAACTCTTGCCCCCAGAGAATCCCAGGTTTGGCAGAATGGCAAGTAAGCGTTACACCTATGTTGAGTTTTGTTTAAATCACAGCACTCAAGGCAAACAAAATGCCTTTGTGGTATTCACCCTCCCTTCCACAGCCAGCAGAAGAGAAAGGAGCAAGGAGGCATTTGGATTGAGGAGAAACACAACCCTCTGTGGGCTCTTCAGTGGAGAAAGAGGCATACAAAGGAAATCAGAGAATCCCAGAATGGTTTGGCTTGGAAGGGACCTTAAAGCTCATCTCAGTCCACCCCCTGCCATGGGCAGGGACACCTTCCATTATCCCAGGTTGCTCTAAGCTCTGTCTGACCTGGCCTTGGACATTTCCAGGGATCCAGGGGCAGCCACAGCTTCTCTTGTGCCAGGGTCTCACCATGCTCACAGGGAACAATGTGACAGGATATCTACAGGATGAGGCTTAAGAATGGCTTCAGGCCATTCCTTGTTGTGAGAAGTCCCTCTCCAAGGGAAATCCAGCTCAAGACTTGGCAACAGAGATTAAAACATGCACTAATCTGCCTTCTCCTTTGTAGTGACTGACTCTTCACTGTGTGAAGCTTCCCAAGTGGTGCAGGTGTGTTTAGGATGGTGAATCACACCCGGCCTATGGCTGTCTGTTGGAAGGTCAGATGGCCGTGTTCGGGTAATGCAAGCCCCACCCCACACCAGTCAGCCTCTGACCTGGTTTGTCTGTCTGTGATAAAACTACCTGGATGTCCTGCCATCCTATTCCAGAGAGAACAAACCAGGCCAAGGTGTACTGCTGCTGGAAATCTCACCTCCCACCTCCCAGCACCCAGGTTTTGGTTATACGGAAACCTTAAATATAACCCTCCCTCCCCATTCCTGCCTCCCTCTGCTGCTGCCATGTTTGGGAAGAATGGGATCTACCTGAGGTGACTCTGCACTGCAGATCACCCAAGGAGAATCTCTTGCAGGGATCTAAGCTCTCCATAGGGAGCTGATTATTCATGTTTTGTTTGCTGGTTCAATTTATTTTTAGTTGACAGAAACAGCTGTGAGGGGGAGAAGAAATAAGGAACAAAAGCTGACAGCATGATTAACTTTTTAACTCAAATTGCTTCTCAATTAAAAGAAGCTAAATATTCCCTGTGCTCCTGGTGCCACTTTTCCATGTTGGCAGCTGCTGTGCTCCCAGGACCATGACACAATTTCACAGATGAAGGCAGAGGTGGAGCTGCATGGCAGAAAGGCTGTCCACAGCTGCTCCTGCCCTGGGGTCACCTCACGGAACTGGGGGACAACACGCAGGGTGCCAGGCCCAGCATGGCCAGTGATGTCGGGTGGGCTCAGAGAAGCCATCAGGCCACCCAAGCTCAGCCTCCCCAGCCATAAAATGAGATCTCTGGTGAGATTTCAAAGCTATTCCAACCCCTTGCAAGGGTGTGGGTGCAGAGAAGCATCCAGAAGTTCATGTTCTAACAATGAAAAGCACTTGTAAAAATCCTCAAACAAATCTCATACACGCTAGCAGGAAGAAACCTCAGCTCCACTGGAATTGACAATGTTTATTCAAGGTACAAAGCCGGGAAAGTTTCCAGCCACCACTAATTGGGGTGCAGTCACTCTATGTCCTACAAAACAACAGCTCCTCACTGCTTTTACGTCTTGTGAGTGTTAAGACTCAAAAAAGTCTCCAGCTGAGTGAACTCAATATCTGATTTTCCCTATGTTGCTTTGTTTGCCTGCCAGCCTTTTCAATACACCTCCTTATCCTGCTCTGCCCTTTGCCTTGTGAGGATCAGGGCTTCCCTCTGAATCCGGCACTCAGGTTTGAACTTTGACTCCCAATTGTCTGCCTAATTCCTCCTCACCCTCACACAAGGCCATGAAGGGGCTGGAACAAGGCCATGTGCTGGGGAGGGACGGGGTTGCAGCTTAGGACATCAGAAATGGACTCTGTCCAGGAAGCCCCTGGCTCCTTCCCCCAGTGGAAATCACAGAATGGTTCAGGTTGGAAAGGACCACAGGGGATCATGTGGTCCCACCTCCCTGCTCAAGTAGGGTCAACCAAGAGCACATGGCACAGGATTGTGTCCAGGTGGGTTCTGAGTATCTCCAGTGAAGGAGAGTACACCCACCCTCTGGGGAGCCTCCTCAGTGCTCAGTCACATGCACAGGAAAGTTCTTCCTCATGTTCAGGTGGAATTTCCTGTGTTCCACTTTTTGCCCATTGCCTCTTGTGCTGGACCTGCTGGAGCAGATCCTGGTCCATGCTCTGAGCCATCCCTGCACATGCTGACAGAAAGGGATAAGGGGCCCTCTCAACTGTGTCTCCTCTCAAAGCTGAACATCCCCAGCTCCCCCAGCCTTTCCTTATCAGGGAGATGCTCTAGTCCCATCATCAACTTCCCTCTGTGGACTTCTCCAACAGGTCCAGAGGAAGCAATGGAGATGCTTCAAGGGCTGAAGCCCCACTGCTCTGGAACCAGGCTGGGAGAGCTCAGGGTGTTCAGCCTGAAGAAGGCTCTGGGGAGACCCTAGAGCCCCTTCCAGTGCCTAAAGGGCCTCCAAGAGAACTGGAGAGGAACGTGGGACAAAGGCCTGGAGGGACAGGACAAGAGGGAATGGCTTCACACTGACAGGATTAGGTTATTAGCAAGAAATTCTTGGCCATCAGGGTGGTGAGGCCCCAGCACTGGTTGCCCAGAGCAGCTGTGGCTGCCCTATCTCTCAAAGTGTTCAAGGCCAGGAGTGACAGGGGCTGGAGCAACCTGATCTGGTGGAAGGTGTCCCTGCCCATGGCAGGGCCTGGAACTGGACAGTCCTTCAGATTCCTTCCAGTCTATGATTTTATACTCGCTCCAGGAAATCTATGTCCCTCCTGTCTGGAGGAGCGCAGAACTGGACGCAGCATTCCACATGTGCCTCACCAGGGCTGAAGAGATGGGCAGGATTCCCTCCATTACCTGCTGGCAATTCCCTTCACACCCCAAGATCACCCACCTTGCCCCACGGCACATGGCTGTCAAGGACATTTGTGACCCCCCAGAGCCTCCTCTGCAGAGCTGCTGTCCAGCAGGTCACCCCTAGCTTGGGCTGCGACATGCAACGACCTCCCTTCTGCTTTAGCTCCAGCACGGACACCCTCAGGCGCTGGATGTTCAAGGTGGAAATCATGAGGCAGCAATAATCTCGCAGTGCTCCCTCAACAGCTCCCTGGGCCAGGCGGCGTCGGCTCAGCATAGGTGACTGGGAGCAGCACCGCACCGGTAGGGACGGCAGCTGCCGGCTGGGGCCGAGAGAGGAGAAGGGACTCCCGAGAGAGGAGAAGGGACTCCCGAGAGAGGAGAAGGGACTCCTGGCCCGGAGGGAAGCCAGGGCCGCCGCTGTACCCCGCGGCCGCTGTGGGCCCGAGCTGCCGACGCCACAGGAACATGGCGGCGCCGCCGTGAGGGGAAGCGCCGCGCTGCCGCTTCACCGCACGGCACAGCACGGCAGGGGGCGCCGTGCCGCATGCGCAGCCCCGCCAGAGGTTCGAACCGCCAACTGCCCCAATTCGAATTCGCATCCTCATTGACCAATCACAGCGCGCGGCGCGAGCCCGGTCCCGCCCCCATCGGCCTCCCGGCCAATGACAGAGCCTGCTGTGTTTAAAACAAGTGCGCGCGGACTGTGGGCGGGGCGGCGGCGCGGTGGGCGGGTCC
>VZTX01013091.1:3017-14157 GCA_013400915.1 Pardalotus punctatus
GCTAGGCAGGGCCCAGGGTCCATTTGGAACAGGGGGGTCCTGGGTACCCCCCACTGGGTACCCCCAGTGGCCAAGGTGTATTTTGGGGGAAGTTCAGGTGTCCTGCTCTGGGGTGGGATTTTAGTAGAGGGTGGGATGGTCTTGTCAGCAGGATAAGTTTAGGGATGCCCTGGGTTGGGAGAAGAGGGGAGAAAGGGGGGCTGAGGGGGTGCAGAGGGTGGGTCAGACCCGGACATGGTTTGTGTTTTGGGGGTGGGGAAGATTATTTTCAGGGGGGCTGTTGTATCTTGGGGTGACAGTGATGGCCAAGTGGGAGCCAGGATCCTTAATTTACCAATTTATTTTTCAGACCCATCGTTAGACCCCCATGTCCCACACAATGTTTTCAGAGCAGGCAGCCCCCACAGCACAGGGGCTGCTGAGCCCCCCCTCAGCCGAGCCCCCCACCTTCCCCAGGGTGCCTGTGTCAGGATACTCGGACTGCTCCCAGCCCTTCCAGCTGGGCGAGCGCAGCTTTTCCCGGCAGTATGCCCACATCTATGCTGTGCGCCTCGCTGGGATGCGGCCAGGACTGGAACAGCGTGTGCGGAGCCGATGGGGTAAGCCCGGGGGTAACCCTGCTTTATCAGGGCCCTGCCCTAGGAAACACACTGAGGGGCTGGAGTGTGTCCAGGGGTAGGGATGAAGCTGGGGAAGGGGCTGGAGCACCAGACCAGATTGGGGGGGGCTCATGCTGGACAAAAGGAGGCTCAGGGAGAGCCTTCTTGCTCTCCCTGGCAGTAGGGTGCAGCCAGTGGGGCGTTAGGCTCTGCTCCCAGGGAACAAGGGACAGGACAAGAGGACGTGGCCTCAAGTAGCACCAGGAGAGGTTCAGGTTGGATATTGGGAAAATTCCTTCATGGAAAGGGCTGTCCAGCCCTGGCACAGACTGGCCAGGGCAGTGGTGGAGTCCCCATCCCTGTGGGGAATTAACAGCCATGTGGAGGGGGCACTTGGGGGGACCAGTTAGTGATGGCCTTGACAACAAGCATCTGTGGAGCCTTAGGATTTCTTCTCGTTTGACCAGATTTATATCTGGAGTCCAGAAGTGAGTGAATGTTCCCATCCTCAGGCTGGATGTATCCTGCAGGCATCCCTAGGGGCAGAATCCATCCCTGCTGGGGGGGAATCCATCTGTGCAGGTACGGGGTCCATCCCTGCCAGGCTGGGATCCACCCACAACCTTCCTGCAACCTGAGCAGCTCCAGTGTACCCAGTTGTCCCAGCGGTGTTTTACACCCTTGACAGGGCATGTGCAGCAGAGCCCACCCAAAACAGTTCAACCCCCCAGCTCTGGGATGCACAGTAGTGATGGTATAGTCCATTTGCCGCTGGATTATGTGATAATCCTGCTGCAGTTCCCACCTGGAGTTCCGACCTTGGGACAAACCGCATTCCCCATCGCAGATAGAAGGGGGGTGCGGGCAGGGAAAACACAATTGTCATTTAATCACATCACTCCACACACTTTTGGGAGCAGAAGTTGAGTGTGAGGTTTGTCAGAGTGGTGTTGGGAGGGTCTGGGCAGGAAGTGGGGTACAGGAGGGTGCAGGGGGGTAAGAGGTGCTGGTTGTGCGAGGCGGTGGCTGTTTCCTGGCCAGTGGGGTTTGTGGTTCCTGGGGGTGGGACCCTTACGCTCAGAGTTTCCATCCACGGGATGAAGCAATGCCAGCGCTGCTGGGGCTCTGCCCCCCCACCCCCTACCCCGACCTGGGCATGGCCTGCGATCAAATTTCCTTCGCCTTTGCCCTTCTATGGGCAAAAACGTTTTCAGTGGAAGCTTTTGGGCCAGATGCCTGTTCTTGTGCTGTCCCCAGCCCCATGGGCTGTGTGGAAGCAAAGGCAGTGCTGGTCCCACAGCGGATGTCATTCCTTGGTTGGCCACCCTGGACTTTGCCAAGTGTGACAGGACGCAATGGTTTGTAAAGCTCCACCTCCTGCAATCCTGGGATGGGACCAGATTTCAGGGTTTGTCTCCCAGCAGGAAGCGCCTGCAGGCAAAAATCTGGAGAGCACAGCCCCCTCCCCCCGAACACACATTTTGGGGAGTTCGAGCCAAAAATAAGAAACTTCAACAGGATTATTTTTGTTCTGACTCAGAGTGTTTGCATTCCTGGGCTCGGGAATCCATGTTTCCAGCATGGGGTGCCAGGGACGGCAGTGGGGTGCTCTCCCTGGGATAACAGTCACATTCAGCAGCGTGTGATGAGAAAAGGGAGATTTTTGGGAGGAGAAATGTCATCCAGAAAGGACAAGGAGCTGGCGCAGTCAGTGTTGTTTTAGGAGAGGAGACTGGGAGCAGGTTCCTTGCTGCTCTCTAGTGCCTGAGGCTTGGGATGGACTTCACAGGCTGATTTAAACAGGGAATGACAGTCCCACAGTCACTGGATGGGGGGACATGCAGTGGATGGGGTTGGAGCATCTCTGGGTCCCCAGGGGTGGGATAAGAAATTTTGGACTCACTTTGTGGTAAGGGAGATTTTTGCTCCTTAGCCACAGTGGATGCGGCTGGGGCTGCGATGCTTCTTGCAGCTCCCGAGATTCTCCCAGCCCGTGGATTGCTGTGGATCCCTGCTTAAAGCCCAGGGACCTGTCAGCGTGCCAGGATCTTCTCTGGATGTGATGGGGATCCTGAATTCCAGCAGGAGTCTGGGGCAGAGCGTCTGGCCCTGGCAGAGATCAGGTTTGGGGGTGCTGAGTGATCTCCTAGGAGCCTGTCAGCTCCGAGTAGGATGTTTGGGTCATCTCCTTGATGAAGAACAGGAACAGCAGCCCCCCATGCCCAAGGGCAGGAAATTGCATCCTGGACCCTTCCCAGGCAGAGCTGTTTACTGGAAGCTGAACACACTACCATGGCCCAGCTATCCTCCCAGCACAGAGGAAATGCCTGCAGGCTTGTAGGCTCTGGAATGCTCCTCCGCCCCATCTGGCCCACACATGTCTGTTTGGTGCTGTGCCTCGAGGAAAAGCAGGAGGCTTCCCAGCATTCCCCAACGCCTCTTGCTGGCCTCGATGCTGGGGCCCTTCAGCTGCTCCCGCCAGCCCCGCACTGTGCCTGCCATCACCCCGAGGCCGCTGACCCCCCATCTCTCCACAGGGAATGACGTTGCACTGCGGAAGCTCTCGGAGCTGCAGGCAGGAGAGAAGTGCTGCGTGATAGGGACGCTCTTCAAAGCCATGCAGCTCCAGCCCTCCATCCTGCAGGAGATCAGTGAGGAGGTAATGGGCACACCCCTTCCCCCTCCTCCACACAGCTTGGGAAGGTTGTGCCAGCACACCTGAGAGCTCAGCTGGATTTCCACAGCTTCCCTGTGCTCATTGTAGCCAGGGAACTGGCAGGGATTTGAGCTGGGTTTGTGCCACAGGATGGCCTGTGCCTGTCCTGTCCCTGGATGTTACCTTGGTGACACCTCTTGGTGCTAGCATGTGTTTGTGTGTGATCCTTATGAAATCAGGGAAACAAAGAATGGGTTGGGTTGGAAGAGACCTTAAAGCTCATCCATGGGCAAGGACACCTTCCACTGGACCAGGTTCCTCCAAGCCCCATCCAACTTGGCCTTGAGCACTTCAGGAATGGAGCAGCCACAGTTTCTCTGGGCAACTTGTGGCAGGGCCTCACCACCATCACCCCTCTCCATATCCAATCTAAATCCACCCTTTGTTCATCTGAAGCTGTGTCCCCCCTGCTTGCCACCACACTTGCTCATAGATGCTTTTCCAGCCCTTGGAGGCTTTGGATCCAGGGGGTTGGCAGTGCAGACCCCCTTTCCCTGCCTCAGGGGAATGAAGGGGGTGAGGGAGATATCACGGAAGCTCTGCCACCCCTCTGTGGGCCTGGGGCACATCTGCTCCCAGCCAGTTCATGTTGGGAAATTTGAAGTTCCCATCACCCATCTGAGCCACTTCCTCCTTGGATGGGGCTCGTGTTTGGGATGTTGCAGGGAAGCACTAAGTGAAACCAGTCCATCTGGGGGGGTGGTTCTAGCTGCCAGGGCCTCCAGCCCGTGTGTTGGCTGTACCAGTGATGGGGGGCTGGGGTTGGGAAGTGTCCTTGGGAGCCGCTGGTCTTCACTGAGGCAGTCAGAGCTGTCCCTGCACCCTCGCAGCACAACCTGGTGCCTCAGCCACCCCTGCCCAAGTACATCCAGCCCTCAGATGAGCTGATCCTGGAGGATGAGTTGCAGCGGATCAAGCTGGAAGGAGCCATTGATGTGCAGAGGCTGGTGACAGGTAAGGGGCAGCATTGTGGTGGCACCCACCCTGTGGGTGATGGCCAGGGCTGACTGCCTGCTCTGCCTTAGGGACCATCCTGGCTGTGTACGGCTCCGAGCAGGATGATGGCAGATTCCTGGTGGAGGATCACTGCTTTGCTGACCTCCCACCACCACTGCCTTGGAACGGGCCCAGCTCTGACCGGTGAGGCAGCAACAGCAGGAATAGGGCTGGCACTGTGTCCCTGCTGTGTCCTTGAGCCCCTTGTGCCAAGAGGGCCTGTGGAGGGGGCTGTGGCCCCTGCCCAGGCTCTCTGAAGCCCCTTGGTTTGGGAGTGTGGCACACTGCCTGAGCCTCTCCATCCATCCAGGTTCGTGCTGCTGGCCTCAGGGCTGGGGCTAGGCAGCGTGAGTGGGGAGGCCCTGCTGAGCACTCAACTGCTGGTGGATGTGGTGACGGGGCAGCTGGGTGCCGAGGGCGAGCAGAGCTGTGCTGCCCACATTGCCCGTGTCATTCTGGCTGGGAATCTGCTGAGCCAGAACACGCAGAGCCGAGACACCATCAACAAGGTACAGCAGCGTGGGGGGCTGCAGGCTCAGTGTGCTCCTGGGGTGCTGGGAGGGTGTGGGAAGGGAGCAGAGGGGGTGCAGGGTTGTCCCTCACTGTCCTCCTCCTCACCCAGGCCAAGTACTTGACAAAGAAGACACAGGCTGCAAGTGTGGAGGCTGTGAAGATGCTGGATGAGATCCTGCTGCAGCTCTGTGTGAGTGCTTGGTGTTGGCCAGGGAATCAGTTTCCTTTCGGGGAGGGAGCCTGGTTCCCGAGGCAGGGGAGCAGCCCAGGGTGCAGAGTGGCAAATCCCCCTTCCCCAGCACCCAATTTCCCTTTGAGCATCCCATATGGGGAGGCAGCTCCTCCTCCTGGGATCTTGCCTCCATGGTGAAGCCAAGCAAGGTGTCCTGGGGAAAAACAGCAGCAGTTACACCAGGGCTTTGCTCTGAGCCCCATTGGAGGGCACTTTGGCCACTTGGTTGATCCCCGCTCTGCCTACAGACTTCTGTGCCTGTGGACGTGATGCCTGGGGAGTTTGACCCCACCAACTACACGCTGCCGCAGCAGCCCCTGCACCGCTGCATGCTGCCCCTGGCCAGTGCCTACGCCACACTGCGCCTTGTCACCAACCCCTACCAGGCTGACCTGGATGGTGTCAGGTAAGCAAACCTGGTGTGGTACCAGCTCTGGTGACAACTGTCGGTGGCATGGGACCATGGGACATGTCCCGGCACATCCAGCATCTAAAGCTCCCCTTCTTTCTCCCGTAACATAGGTTTTTGGGGACATCAGGACAAAACATCAGTGATATCTTCAAATACAGCAGCATGGATGACTACCTGGAGATCCTAGAGTGGACACTGCTGGCAGGACACATCAGCCCCACGGCCCCAGATACTCTCGGTATGGTGAGGGCTGGGGGCTCTTGAATGGGGGGGCTTTGCCAGGGGCTTCCCACCTAATTCCCATCCTCCCCAGGCTGTTACCCGTTCTACAAATCTGATCCGTTTATCCTCACCGAGTGCCCTCACGTCTACTTCTGTGGCAACGCACCCCACTTCCAGTCCAAGCTGCTCCAAGGTGGGTCTCACAGCACACCCAGATCCTCACGGGGGCTGGGAACCTGCCCCAGGGGCTGCCAGGGGGCTCCTCTGCCTGACACCCACCTGTGTTTGCAGGGAAGGAGGGGCAGCGGGTGCTGCTGTTGACTGTGCCCGACTTCAGCACCACGCAGACTGCCTGCCTCATCAACCTGCGTAACCTCACCTGCCAGCCCATCACTTTCTCCGGCTTTGGGGCTGATTATGAGGACGGGGACATGGAAGTTGGGCACTGACCACAGGGGGTGCACAGACTCTACAAGTCCTCACCTTTCAAGGGGGTCTGGCACCCACTGCCCTTGTCTGTCCTTTGGTAGGGTGATACAGAGCAGGGGAAGCACCGGAGGGACAATATGCTCATACCAATATAACTTGATTTATTTGTGTAACAAAAATTGTGTGGAGGGGAAAAAGGCTGTGCCCGCCTCCGTGGGCCCTGCCCAGGAGAGCAGTACTACTCCTGCCACCCCACTGGGACACAGAGAGTGGGCTGGCACTGCCCAGCTCCAAGAAATGGGGTAGCATGTCCCTGACAGCACCCAGCTGTTGGTGACAATGCACACAGTCCTTGGAAGCAGCAAGGTGAGGGGCTGGAGCCCACCTGGAACAGCTGCCTGGGCTCGGGGAAGATGTTGGAAATGGCTGCCAAAGCATCTGACCATGGCTTGAAGCAGAGTGAGGGGTCAAGTGTCCCTAATCCCCAAAGTTCACCGTGTAGGTTTCAGCCGTGCTGAGGGGCTGCACCGTCCCCGTGTGCAACTCCCAGCCCTCTGTCTCTGTCATCAGCTCAGTGACCACCTCTGTCTCGGTGTCCATCTCCCAGGTGCCAGCAGTGGGTGGCTCCTGGCTCCAGGGCACGTAGACCGTGCTGCTGAAGGGGAAGGGCAGGGCTGTGGTGGATGGTGGGGCCGTGGGGCTGCTGGTGGCCATGGTGGCATTGAGGCGCCGCAGCCGCATCTGCTCCCGCAGCCTCATGCGGTGCCGGAGACGCATCCGCAGGCGCAGGCGCTCACGGGGCGTCATGGGCCGGCCGGGCACCACGCGGCGGATTGGCCGGTTCCCATTCATGGCCATGATCTCCCGGATGCGCTTCCAGTTGGAGCGGGACAGGACGAAGTTGCATTGGGTGGCCCCAATGTCGTAGAGGACATGGCAGGTCTTGACACTGGGGTTGTAGCCCTCTGCCCGTGCTGACACACGGTACTCGCCCGGGTTCAGGATGCGCCAGTAGTCCCCGCCACTGGCTGTGGATACAGGAGGCAGCACAGTGGGATGGGGGTGGCGCAGTGCTGCCAGCACCCTGCCAGCACCTCACAGTACCTACCTGTCCTGACATTGTGGTTGATGCCCCCCACCACAATGGTGGCATTTGCAATGGGCTCTCCTTGCTGGTCCGTCACCACACCCTTGATTCCCCGATGGATCTGGGTGAGGAAAAGGCATGAGTGGAACTGTGTGGGACAGGTGGGGTGGCTGTGGCCATGTCCCAATACACACCTGCTCCATAAAGGTGAGCAGAGACTCCTTGTTGTTCTCCCACTCCTGCTGCAGCTCACTCTCATGGGGGAACTTGTCACAGCCCAGGTAAATGGAGAGTTCCAGGCAGTTGGTGTGCAGGTAGCTGAAGTCATTCATACCTGCAAGAGCACAGACAAGCCCACCCAGCCACTTGCTCACCTGCCAGTAACCAGGTTATGGGGCAGCCACACCACTGGCCCCAACTCACTGCCAGCCCGGGGATGCCACTTGGCACCCTGCACAATGCCCATGGCATCGGTCACATCCTGTGCATGGCAGCCCCCACGGAAGGTCTCAGTCATGGTGAGGTGTGCTGAAGCATAGGAGATGGCAAGCCAGCGGAACACAGCATGGTCAGGTGTCTCCTGCAGCTCAGGGTGCTCATCCTCATAGTCCAGTGGACGAGGGGCAACTGTTGGTGTTGCGGGGCTGGGCCGGGCCATGTCAAAGGGGAAGGATACCAGCTTCTCCCCTCCCTGCAGGTTGGCTCCCAATACGAAGGGGTTCTTGTCCATCCATGCCATGACAGCCCGTGTTTCCACTGCCACCTGTGAGGCGGGTACAGGGCATGAGGTGTCACCCCCCTGCTGCCCTCTCTCCACCCCCATCCTGCCCTTGTGCCCTGTGCCGCACTCACCGCTGCATCCTCGGACAGGTAGTGCTCTGAGATGGGGATGTGGTGATTGGGGAACTGGTGGGGCACCAGCCGCCTCTCTTCAGCTGCCCACAGTGCTGAGGCCAGGTCAGGGAAGTTCTCAAAGAGGTCAAAGCCTTCCTCTGTCCAATGGCCCAGTGCCCAGTTGCCCAGTTCGGAGCCCTGTGGGCAGCCCAAGACAATGGTGAGTCCAGGAGGGCTGCATCCCACCACCCATGTCCCATCCCACCACTCCAAGTCCTGTCCCCTGCCCCACAATCCCATCCCACTACCCTCCCTGCCTTCCCATCCCACCAGCCCAGGTCCCATCCCTTTATCTGACATTCCAGGTGCCCAGCTTGGAGCCCTGTGCCCAGCCCAGGGCAGTGGTAAGCTGTGAGGAGGGGGCTGCATCCTACTACTTTGCCATCCCATCCCACAGCCCCACAGCCCATCCCACTGCCCCACATCCTATCTCACTGCCTCATGGCCCATCCCACCCCACTGCCCCCTCACCGCCTCATGGGCCAGCTCGTAGCCATCAGGGTTGAGGGATGGGACGAGGTGGATGCGAGTATCGGTGACCAGGCCCCGCACACGGGGATTCCCGTCCTGGTACTCCTTGCACAGGAACTGCATCAGCAGCAGCAGCAGCTCCCGGCCCAGTGCCTCATTCCCGTGCAGCCCCGCCGTGTACCGGAACTCAGGCTCACCTGGAGGTGGGGACCGAGCAGGGTCAGCAACCACCAGGGACTATGGCTGGGGACCCCCAATCCCTCACACTTCTCTCACCTGTCTCATGTTCGCCCGGGTTGTCAGAAACCTCCATGGCATAGATCTTGAGCCCCCGTGAGCTCTTGCCAATGTTGTAGATGCGGGTGATGGTGGGACACTCTTCATTCACCACCTTCATCAGCTGCAGGGTGGGAAGAGATGGGGGCAGTGTTTGGGGGCATGAGCCCACACTCTGCAGAGAATCCCACCCCCATGGAGGATCCCACCCTATGGAAATGCCCACCACCATGGAAGTGTCCACAACCACAGAGAATGCCATGCCCCAAAGATGTGCCCACCACTACAGAGGTATCCACTCCTCATGGAGGGTCCCACCCCACAGAGGATCCCACCACCATGGAATATCCCATCCCCCACAAAGCTGCTCATCCCCAAGGAGGTGCCCACCCCCATGGAGGATCCAACCCCTCCCCCAAGGATCTCACCACCATGAAGGATCTCACAACCATGAGCGTTCCAACCTCACAGAGGATCCCACCTCATGGATTTGTTCTTGGAGTGATCCATCTCCTACAGAGGATCCCACCCCCCACCAGATCTGCCCCGCCAGCAGTGCCCACCTGCCTCATGTCCTTGTAGGAGTGGTGTCGGAAGTCCAGATTGTCTGTGGAGGTCACCTCATTCTGCTGGGAGTAGTAGCTGCTGACAGCTGTGGAGGGGAGAGGGACACAGCAGTGGGGGATGGCTGGAGAGATCCCACCCCCATGGCCCCCAGGCTGCTTTGGGGTGACCAGAGAGGTGTTACCAGAGAGGGGGCACCCCAGGACTTCAAGGCGCAGGCAGAGGCTCCCATTCCAGCGCTGGGGGTAAATGCGGATATACCGGGCCACCACTGGCTCAGGGAACTCACTCAGCACTGGTGTGTCCTTGTCCACATTGCCATAAAACATCTGTTGAGAAGGGGGAGATGTACCCAAGAGGGCCCCTGTTGTTCCCATGTCACCCTCCCAGAACAGGTGCCCACCATCTCCTCGTAGCCATTGCTGTACATCGTCCAGTGTTGGCTGTCATTGCTGAAGCCCACATAGAAGCTGGTGACAAAGTCATCGCTGTGGAAGGACAGGGAGAGGTTGTGACAGAGGTCCCCATGCTGCTCCCGCAGCCCCGTGTCCCCAGCTCCACCCCCATGTCCCCATACTGGATCTGGGAGTCGCGTCCCTGGGTGATGACACCAGTGAACATGGTGATGCGCCGGGTGTCCACCTCGAGCCAGTGCGCACGGCTGTCATCCTCAGCACACCATGCCCCATCAAAGAAATCATCCTCGTTGGCACCTGCCTGGGGAACAGTGAGCTGGATGTGGGTGAGGGTGTCACCATGAGCCATGGGGTGGGTGCAGGGGGTGACCCTCACCTGCATGTTGAGGCGGCTGCGCTGGGCACCCAGCCCGTGGCGCAGCATGGAAGAGGCCAGGATCTGGTCATCCTCGATGCGGTGGGACTCCAGCCCAATTGGGGGACACCCTGGGGACAGCAGGGGATAGGGGGTGATGGGCTTCCCCCCCTCCAGCAGGGTGTCCCTTTCACCCCAGGAATGGGGACACTCACTTTTCTTCTCTGCTGGAGGGGCCCATTCCTCTTCATCTGGATCCCACTTCTTTCCTCCTGGTTTTTTGGGTTTTCCTGGGAAAGGGGCGCAGTGAGGGGAGCAAGGATGGGGACAGGGGTGAGGGGACAGGGATGGGGGCTGGCACCTACCTTTGCGGTCCTGGCCCTTCTCCTCTGCCCAGTGCTCCTCCTCCTCCTCCTCTTTCTTGGGCTTCACTGTTGGTAAGGTGACACCCACCCCAGGGACGTGACACCAGTCCAGGAACATGCCACCCACCCCAAGAATGTGCCAGTGATGCTGGGGGTGTGACACCCACCATGCAGACATGTCACTCACCCCAGGGACATGCCACCCACTCCAGGGAGGTGCCACCATCCCTGAAGACGTGACACCCACCCTGGTGATGTGACATCCACCCCAGGGATGTGACGCTCACCATGCAGACATGTCACCTATCCCGGGGACATGCCAGGGATGGTGGGTGGCACATCACCAGGATGTGACCCACACTGGTGATGTGCCACCCACCATGGGCATTTGACACCCACCATGGGGATGGAACACCTGGACCAGGGACATGCCACCCTCGCTGTGGCTCTGCCACCGACCCTGGGGCACACATGCCCACCATGGGCACATGCCCCCCACCCTGTCAGACCCTGCCCACCCCTCCCAGCCCCCTCCACCCGTTCTCACAGGGTCTGATTTTCTCCTCGTCCGTTTCCATCCTGTCCCCTTTGTC
>VZTX01013101.1:0-14183 GCA_013400915.1 Pardalotus punctatus
ACCCCGCACATCCCGCACATCCCAGCCTGGGTCCTGGCAGGGGGCAGTCAGGGGCTCCAGACCTTTACCCCCCTCCACCCACCCGTGGTTTTCGCTCCAAATGACCTTACACGGACCCACTTCTAGACTATTAGCTCTGCTCTAGACACATTAGCTCTGTTCTGATCAGTGACCACATCCAACTTCTGTTCATCCTTCATTCCTGCAATCCCAATGTCCACCCTAATTTGTAGCCTCTCCTTGACCTCATTTCCTCCCTGGCACCTGCCAGTAATTCAGCACAAGACCACACGAGTGAGGGGCTTGCACTCACACCACCATCCCCAAAGGGCCCCTGTGCTGCATATCCAGCAGGATCCTCCTCTGGGATCATACCGGCTCCTGTGGATGGGTCTGGTCTGGAGACCGGCTCATGTCCGTTCCCTCCTGTCTGTCTTCTCTTCCTCCTGGTTTCTGCCTTTTGAAATGGGTGTAGCAATCTCTGACCAGGGACAGGACCCAGGGAAGAGCAGGAGGGTTAGGTTGGATCTCAGGAAAAGGTTCTTTCCCAGAGAGTGTCAGACACTGCCCAGGCTCCCCTGGGAATGGTCATGGCCCCAAGGCTGCCAGAGCTCCAGGAGCATTTGGGCAACGCATTCAGGGGCAGGGTGGGATTGTTGGGATCTCCTGGGCAGGGCCGGGTTGGACTCGATAATCCTTGTGAGTCCCATTCAAATCAGGGTATTCTATGAGTCTGTGATCTTTTCACCAGGGCACTGCAGTCACTACCTCGTTTGGTGATTCCCAGTCTTCACAGAATTCCAGGATCACAGGATACTCTGAGTTGAAAGGGACTTTCCAACCCTCTCCTGCATCAGCAGCTTTGTGCTATTGAGCAGAAAGGCCAATATTGAGGGTGCCATGGGGAAATGCTGTAGCAGCTTAATTCTTCCATGGGCACTGGCATCCTCAAGTTCATCCACAGCTGAAAAAACACTTCAAAGATGGAAAGCAGCCCCTGCAGCCCTCTGCCTTATTGCTTATCCCTGCACACAGCCAGGAGCTGGCCCCTGACTGCAATAGCTCTTGCAAACAACTGTGACCCTATAAGGTGAAAGGCAGCAGAGGAACTGGACTTGACCAGTAATATTGTCCCTGGCCAGGGCCCAAACAACTCAGAATTACTTTTCATCGTGAGGTGGAGGAAAGGGGTCCTCACAGTCGGTTGCTGGCACAGATTTGTGTTTTCTTCAGCAGAGCAGCACAAGGCTGAGCGCAGCTCCATGTGCCATGTGGGGGAGAAAGGGTTATTGGAATAACAAACACCATTCAAGGAGAGCTGTGATTAGCTGGATTTTATAGACAGTTAGGTCGAAAGCTGCACTTTATAACTTCTGGATTTTTCAGCTGACTCTGATCTATTCAAACTTCATGACACTTAAAGTTAGATTGAACACTGAACTTCTCTAAATTGGGCAACTGAAGTCAACAGAGAACAGGAAAGAGAGACCAACAACATTTCTACCTACATTGATTAGTTGATTTTAGAAAATGTGATTTCCCTTTAAAGGTACTGTTGATTTAAGTGTCTGAAATTCACTGATGTGCAATAGAGTTTTTAATAGTACACATGTCCCTGGTAAATCTTCATAATCAATTTCCTTTATGCTCTTCTCTTGCATTTTCCATCATAATCATTTTTCCCCAGCTCTCCTCAGCAAGTAATTCTGAATTTCAAGCTTGTTTGCAACCTGCTGACCTTCCCCCGCCCCCAATAGGAAACCTATGAATAATCATTGAAAGCGTGTCATAAATAATTGCATGTGAACTGCAGCCAGTAATTAAATATTAGGATTCTGCTCCCGTTGCCGGGTGAACTCTTGTTTTACAAGGGTAAAGGAAGCCTTCGAGCAAGTTACTAGACCTTTGTATGGTTCAAGTTGTCTTGGATTACAAGATCATTTCTTACTGCAAAATTCATGTTTGGTTATTTAAGCTGAGACTGAAAACAGATTTCCACGACAGAAATAGGGAGGGCATAAGGAGAAAGTTCAGCACAAAGGTTCAGACCTTGTTTAATAACTTATTATTATTTAATTTCCTTCCATCCCCTGGGATTTCTAGGATGGAAAGAATACGTAATTGCCATAACTGCAGGTCTGGTTCAGGTGAAGACCCCGTGACTGGAGGATGCTGCTCCCTCGCTGGTGTTTGGGAAGTGCTGCTTTCAGGGCTGCAGTGTTTATGGCAGGAGGCACCCCTGGCTCTGTGCTGCTGTGGCGAGCAGGGAAAGCCTGTCCCACCCTCCACAAACTGTGAATCTCCCTGCTTCCAGGTGCTTTTTTAATCCCTGACACACGTCAGGGTTCTCTGAACAATGCAGTTCATGGTCTCAGTTCACACCTGAGATTTGCATTTTCACGATCACCTCTCTCTGTTTCACTGCACCTTCAGCACTTGTGAGCTCCAAGGGCTGTACCCTCCCATTTCAGATGTCAAGCTATGACAGAATTGTGGCCGTGCCTGAAGCTCTGCTGCTGCTCCAGGACGTGCAGGGTTCCCATGGGACCGTGTCACATCTGCAGCCCCGTTCTGTCTCACACACCTTGGAGCATCCCACGTCACCCTGAGCACCCACGGGTGGGCAGCCGGCTCCTCTAGTGATGCCACACCAAAGACATCCATCGCAGGGGAATAAACTAAATGATTGCAAGACAATTATCACAGAATCACAGAATGGTTTGGGTTGGAAGGGACCTTCAGCTCATCTTGTTCCACCCCCTGCCATGGACAGGGACACCTTCCTCTAGACCAGGTTGCTCCAAGCTGGCCTTGAGTTGTTCTTTTCCTCTGTACCACCCTCATGTGACAAGTAATTAAATATTTACTTTATACTTTATATTTTATTTTATTAACACAGTGCCTTTGTTGTTCATTATCTGCTCATTTCTGCCCAGTGCCTCAACTCGGCAGCTCTAGGGGAAACCGATTTTTCATCCTGGTTTTGGAACCACCCCAAGACATGATCCATTCATCTTCTCTCTTTCTCATCCTGTTTCCACTCTTTTTCCTTATTCTTTGGCCTCCACATTTGTTTTATGCTTTTTATGACTCACTGTTACCTGGCTGAAATATCTCTTTTGCTCTCCCTTTTATGAGATGCATTAGAAAAGACTTGCCATGGCTGTGTAGATCTTGCAATGCGGCCTCTCCCTGCTCAGCACAGCACTCTAAATATTACACGAGCCACAGACACAAGGCTTGCACTGCTTCCAAAGGTACATTTCTCACCCAAGCTGGATGATTAAAATCGTATCTCTGGGTCTAACTGCCAGCCAGCTGAAGTTCTGGGCAAGGTGGATACCTGTAATGAGAATCACTCCTGTGTGTAAAGTTGTATTAATGCACAGACCGGAGCTGTTGTGTTACTGCTGGTATAGGCTGTGCCCTCGTGCTGGTTTGGGATGGGAGGATGGATTTCAGCTCCTTCTGAATTACTCATGGCAACTCTCAGCTTGTGAATCCTTGCATTTACAACCTCAGTGTCTCTTTAATGCAGAGCCTTGTTTATTCCAATGTAAGTTCTCATGGGTTTGTCTTTTTGCTGTTCCAACACTTCCTGCCTCTTCCTTCCATGCTCTCCAACCCTCTGTTTTCAGTCTCTCTCCCCCGTGAGCCCCACAGGCTGTGGGAGTGATCCCAGCTAAGTGAGGCTCCCTGGGCTCTTTTCTAGTCACTGAGGGCACAGAAGTGATTCCAGAGAGTAACTGCAAGCACTTCATTTAGGTTCCTCTGTGTATTTAACTCTTAATCAGCTCTGCGTTGATTATCTCTCTGCAATGATGCTATAATAGACATTATCTACCTATACACATAGTTACATTTGCATGCATATAGAAGTGTAAATGTATATGTATGGCTATATGCCTAAATTCCAGTTGTCTGACATCACCACTCATTTCTCACTGCCTTTTCCCTTCCTCAGCTAAAATCTTCTCTGGTTTTTCCAACTTGGCTTCCTCCTCTAATTTCAGTGTATGCCTTATTCATCCTCGTTTGTGATTTGGGTTTACAAACTCCTGCCTTCACATCTAACATATAGTGTCAGAAGCAAAAGAAGGTCAGTGAGAGATGAAGGGATGATGGATAGATGCAATGACCTGTGCTGGTACCGACATGTATGCAATTTTGTCTTTGAACCCAGGGTTGCCTGGAAAAGTGTCACTGGAGGACATATATTGGAGCCCTGTGGCTTCGTACTGTCAGGAGGAGAATGTCTGTTCTTTGATTTCAGCCATCATTAATCTTCATAAATCTCAGGAGGGTTTAGCTTTTGTTTGAATGAATTTTGCAACTTCCAGAGAAAACACAGGCAGGGGAGTGTAATTGAGTGCTTGTTTAGTGCCAAATTCATCTTAAAGCGGGGAATGCAAATCGCATAGCAAGTGTTAAATTATATATGATTAAAACTGCTTCAGCCCTTGCTAAGAAAAATAAAAAATGGCCTTTTTATTCACGAGTTAATCACATACCAAAAAAAGGTGGATGGAACAAAAATGAACTTAATCACAGAAAAAGGGGTCACAGTTCCTTCTTGACATGTGACTGGGATCTCCATCATAACCATGCAGTGCAGGGCGCGCTGGCATTTAAGTGCTTCAAAGAGGTGCATTAAGAAGAGAGTTCATTGATAAATGACCCTTTAAAAATGGGTGAGATTCTGTCCTCAGCAATGAATGCTCAAGGTCTGCACAGTTGTCTTGGCCCCTCTTGGCTGCCCTGTTCTGCAGGCAGAGCTGGAATGTTTTCCAGTGCTTAGTTCTGCACAATGATGTGCGGGACAGATAAGAGTGTTGAAACCACTGAAGGCAGGATCCAAATACTGTCCATTTTTGCTAACAATTGTTAGTCTGGCAGCAGTTCAAACTCAACACCTGTGGACTTTTCCGATCCAGCAAGTGCCAGAGATCAAACAAAGAAAACGCAATTTTCTCATCACTTCTCTGCAGCAAGAACAGGGACCTGAAAATGACTCCTGGACCCTGCTGAACCAACAGCATCACACGTTTTTAGGGCTGTTTGATGCAGTGGGCATCACAACTCCCCCGGTGGGCTTGATGAACTCTGTGTTCCAAGAACTCCGTCTTTGAAGGCATTGCCCTTATTTTGTTATTGGCAGAGTGGACGGGGGGCGCTGCGTGCTCTGCCTTCCGAGCTGCTCTGGACACAAAGGAGGGTGCAGAGTGAACAAATGGGCTCAGCTTGCCCTGGAACAGCAGTTCCCTTAGATCTCTGGCAAGGATGGCAAAGGAGGACACAGACCTCCAGTGGGTGTTGAATGTGCTTTAAAAATCCAGCACCTTTCTGCAGTTTGGCGGAAGTGTCAGCATTTGGTGGGAGCCAATGGATAAAAGCAGAGTTTTAGGAGCTGTGTTAGAGGCTGGTGAGGCAGGGAAGAGCTGCCCAGGGAGTGCTGGTCAGGTCTGGTTTTGCTCAGCAAAGTAGAGGCACTCACGGATCTGCAAGTTAAATACCACTGAGAAAACATCCTGCCATCTCTCCCAGGATCTGGGGGTTTTCTGGGGCTTTGGCCACCGGCCCATCAGAGTTCCCTCCAACCCCAGCAAAGCCCTGTGCTGAGCCACCAGACAACAATTTTTTATATTTATTTTTCAGGAAAGTCAGAGAATCAGAGAATCAGAGAATGGTTTGGGTTGGAAGGGGCCCTAAAGACCATCTGGTCCCACCCCCTGCGGTTCACAGGGACACCCTCCACTATCCCAGGTTGCTCCGAGCCCTGTCCAGCCTGGCCTTGAAGAGGGAGATGCCTTGTTCTGGGAGAGCCACACTTCACACGGACTTTGCTCCCCTTGTGCCTGTCTCCAGAGCGGTTTGTTTGGTTTGGAGGTGCCTGTCCTCATTTTACACGTCCACACCTGCCACGGGTCCTCCATGGACGGTGTCACAGGGACAGAATGGGAAGGGACCGTGTGTACAATGCCTGCTGCTCCACCAAAGAAGGGAGGAGTTGTTTCTGACAGATGCTGTTCTAAATAATTCCACTGCTGGGGGTTAAACAGACCCTCCATAATCTGTTCCACTTTTTAACTTCCCATATAACATTTTTCTTAATATCAAACTAAATCTCCCTTGCTGCACATTTAGTCAGAATTACTTCTCATGTCCCACGACAGTGGAGGGATATCCATCACTGTCCACATCTAAAATGTCTTGTTTGTGTATTTGAGTGCTCTGATCTTGTTTCTTCCCAGCCTTCATCCTAAGCTACACAAATCCTGTTCTTTCCTCCTCTCCTCAGCCTGCAAACCACTTATAATTTTAATAAAATTCCTCTGGGGCCTTGTGATTTTCCTTAATGTGTTGTCCCATCAAAAGATGACCCAAACTCCAGCTAAAGCCTTGCTGGAGCTGAGAAGTGCAGAATAATTGCTTCCTGTGATAACCACATAGCAGTCCTGTCCCAGACCTCGTGGTTTCTGTTTTTCATCCTGTTTCTTTTCCCTGTTCAGCCTGTGACCGCCTCTCACCCCATGCTCATGTCTCCCTTGCTTTTCCCTCCTGTCTTTTCACCCTCACATCTCCCACTGCCACTTTTGCATCTGGTCAGTGTCATCCTCCTGTTTTCATACACTGCCTTAAACAGACCAAGATAATTTTGAATTCCAGTCTTGTCTTGCCCATTGCTTGTGACCCCCTCCTCATCTTCTGTCAGCCACAAATTACAGAAATCTATTCTCTGTTCCATCACTGGAGTCATTATGGGAATATTGAACAGCACCAGGCTCAGGACAGACTCTCAAACACCTTCTTAGTCTGAAAATGTGCCTTTTCTGGTTTTGGAGCTCTGTATTCATGAGCACCCACTTGGCCTTGACTGCTCAGAGGTCACTCGCTCTTATGGCACCTCATAGGGACCGGTGCCAAATAGCTTGGAGATGTCAAATCACACGTCACCCCCGACTTTCCTGGACAGTCTTACCCATGAGATTGATCTATAATTCACCTGGTTCCTTTGTCTGCTTCTCTAAAAAGGGCATTTCTTTGTCCACTCCTTTGGGATCTCATTCTTCATAAGAACTGAAAGATAAAGATGTTACTTTTCTACCATTTCTTGTAGCTGGTATACACAGACTCTCTGACAGGATCCAGCAGACCCTGGGAGAACGTATTTCTGTGTACGAAGGGAAATGGATTTTAAACAGAATTTGGAGGGGAAAATCTCTTACTCTGTGGAGAGTGTGGCGGGACATGCCAGAAGCAGCCTGCATGTCATTCTGAAGGCCTTGCCCAAGAGGGTCCACGTCCTCAGACTGCTTTATCTCCTGGGAGCTGCTGCCCATCTCAGCACCCACCAGGGCTCTGACTTGGGCCACAGGAGAAGTTCAGAGTCTTGTTCTTAGTTATGTCAGAGAGGGAGAAACCCTAACAGGAATGCTAGGTCCGTATCTATTCCCAATTTTTGAGCCATCACCTGTCTGTCAATGGATCACCAGCACCCCTATCCCTCTCCTCACCCTCAGCCTCGCTCCGTCCTCTCTTTCTTGGTTGACTCCTCCATAGGAACTGGCTGCAGCCAGAGACCAAGACAAATGGAAGGATATGGTTTGCTTTTCTGTTGTTGGGGGGATTTGTGGAAGCAGGTAGAGAGGTCAGGCAGACAGGCTCCAAGATGGTGAAGAAGAAGGTTTTATTTACAAGAAGTTCTTTTTATACACAGTAATAAACAATTGTCCATTGGCCAAAGACAATCCACCCCCAAAGACCTATTGGTTATGGCTTGGACACCTCTAACACAAAACACAGAGATTAAGAAAGTACAGTTTATCTGTATTCTCCATGAGAGAGAAAAGAAAATCCTAAAACACTGCAACTACAGGTGGTGGGTTGACTGTGAATGTGAAAAAGAATGTGAATCCCTGGATGGTATCTGGAGCAGGAAAGTGATACGCTGCAAGGAAGTGTAGACCAGGGAAAAAGAAGTGCTGGGATTAAAGGGGGGTTAATTTAAGCTAAAACTTCAATAAACTGAAAATAAAATACATCTGCAGTGCAGGTGGGTCACAGTCAAGTGATAAGTGAGGTTTTGACTTATGAGCAGAGTAATAAAAAAGAGGAATCTAATTAAAAAGAAAAAGAAGAGAAAATTAAACAGTGTTGAGATGTCTTTAACGGCATTGGTGGGCAAGGCATAGAAACCTGTCAGATCCTAAACCCTCAGTTCTTCAGCCTCTAGAAATGCTCCACTATTCATGAGGCAGAAGTTAAGGGAAGGGTTTGGCCTATCTGCAAACACTGAAAATAAATTTTTTAAATAGAAGTCATTGCAATATGCCTGCCCCTGGGAGCAGCAGGAAAGAAGGACAAATCCCTCAGACTGAGATTAGATCCCAAACATCTCCATAGGAATATTCAGAGAAAATATTTTCCCTTGTTTACCAAGGGAGTTATTTTGAAGACCATGGCTGGAGATGTGGGTTTTTTATCCTGTGATCTGCCCCTCTTGGGTCTTTGCAAATTACCCTGACCAAGAAGACTTTGCAAGTCTGCATTTCCAATGCCCTGATGGGACATGTTCCTTATAAAAATTTCCCTCTTGTTTTTAACTTGCTCCTAAGGTTTTTGACAGGAAAATGCAAGATTCATTTGAAAGAAATAAGGACATTGCAATGCACATAGACTGGGGGTGGTGGGGTGGTGGGAGGGCAGCAAAGGGGTCCAAAAATGGGGCATGGTAAGAGAAATCTAATTTAAAAACAGAAATGTGGGATACTGGGGAAAAAGTGGAAGTGAATTGATGTACACACAACTCTGGCCAAAGCCACGTGATTACAGAAATGCCTCTTTGACAGCTAAGGAAGATTTGCAGGGTTTGGCTCCTGGAATTAAATGAGATGACTGTTCTTTCTGGGGATTATGCAGAAGGATTCCAAGTGAAACAGGAGTGCCAACATGGACAGGGAGTTCTGAAAGCCAAAGAGAGAAGAAAGCAAGCACCTGAGTTTGGGCAAGCTGTGCCAGACAATTAGACAATAGTTTGGGTTTTGAAGAGGCCTTTAAAGCTCATCTGTCCAATCCCCTGCAGGGAGCACGGACATTTCCACTAGGACCACACTGCTCAGAGCCCCATCCAACCTGACCCTGAACAGTTCACCTGAAGATCAACCATCTGGCCAGTAAATCCCTGTGGGAATGACTCAGGGCAGTGTGACAGAGCTCCTGGGCACTTTGCAGACCGGTAGAATTATTTCCCCAAACACTCTGCAAAAAGCACCTTCATGTATAGAGGGATGTCTGCTGCAAGAGTTGTTAAAGAAAAATATTCAGGGAGGGCAAATGGATCTGAACAAAACACTGACCCCAGTTTCACTGTTCCTAAATAGCTCACTCACCTGTGAGAAGACAGGAGGGTGTTCAGCTTTAATTTTCCAGCTGCATCCATGGAGTTTGAGTAGTGTAAACCAGGAAAACAAGAGCTGAGGGCTGACACTGTCCTGGGAGTGTTTGAGACATCGTTTTTGAATGCTGCGTGGAGAGCAGCACGGGCTCTGGAGGAAGAGATTTCCCTCATCTCAGCATCATCAGGAATAAACTTCTGGAAGCCATGGCAAAAGAGAAGATGCTGCAGAAAGCTGCTAACAGGGGAAGGAGGCTTGGGAGCTACATATCAGTCCAGATCAGAGCTCTCTGTAATTGACAGCACAGCGTACAGACACAGGAATTAGTAGTGTCCATGCTACAGGCCTGAAGGATTCTATAAAATCCCTGAGATCATGAAAAATCTATTGCACTGCCCACAAATGAGCTCAGGGATGGAGGAAATGGATACATGAAGAGTTTCTGCCTGGGAGAGAGAAAACAATGATGTTGGGTCAGATGTGGTGAACCTGTGGGATCATCCATGGTACTCTGAGACTGCATTGTTATATAAGAGACTCATATTAAGTTACCCTGTAGGAAAAAATAAACCTGTATGTGGCACATATGGGCTTCCAGAAGGAGTCATTTTGTACATTAGTGAACAGTTAATTGATAGGACTTTGCAAGATTTTGAAGAGTTGGTAAATTCCAGAACTTTTCAGTCAAATTATTTGAAATGAAATGGATCTAAGGGAGTTAAAGAAAATTACAGATATTTAATTTTATATGTGTATAAAACCATTACAGGCACTGAGAAAGATCTGTATCTCACTCTGCTGGACTTAAGCAGACTGCCTTTAAGGCATTGGATGTTGTTAGCTGAAATTTTGCTCAGAAAGATGAGAATTAGACTGCATGGCTTTTCCAAATCTGGGCTGGGAAGCTGAGCTGAATTTGATGCACAGATAGAGAAATAAAAATACATGTACAAAAATCAAATTATGTTTGAGGAGCTCAGTTACTTCAGACTCTGTGGCTGATGACCCCTGAATGCTGCTTTAGTGGCAGATGAGCTTAAACTGCAACATGAGAAGAATTTTTGCTTGTAAAAGGAGAAGATGCAAAGGGTTTAATGACGTGTTTGGTCTAGGAAAGAGACCAAGAGAACAAGTCAACAGCGTGTGCTCCAGTATCGGCCAGTGAAACTTTTCTTGGAAAGATAAATCTTGCTACATGTGCTGGCTGTGAGGAACCCCAAACACCGCTGTCCTGTGCTCTTTGGGGATCTCAGGCCAGGTCAGAGAGGGGAAAGACGATCACAAGGTGATGTGATTGAGCAGACCTAGGCAGAGTTAGACTGAAAAAAAAGCTGTCCTGATTCTAAGTTTGTTTTGCTCTCCCTCAGCAGAGAATCCTTCTGTCTTTACCATCAGCCAGGACATTTTGAAGTCAGATTAGGTGGAGCTTACAGTCTTATATATCCACTCTAAGTACGTAAAGATCACCTCTGGCCCTTGAGACCTCAGTTGTCCTTACTGCTCCCTGCTAGATGTTGTCTCGTCTGGGCACACGAGGAGCTCGTACCCAGAGACCACCAGTTATCCCTCAGGATGGGATATCTGATTTGAGGGGATTCTTTTTAGGCACCAATGTTAAGATCCTGGTGATCACAAGCCCCACTCACCCTGTCTGGTGTAACTGCCTAGGTTTGGGAATGGGAGAAGAACCTCAGCTCCAGCAGAAATCAGGGACTGAAGCTTCCCCGTAGAGCAATGTCATGGTGTCCCCAGATTTTGGGAAGGAATGAATGAGACATGGATCAATTACTCTGCCAAAATATGTAGCTAGTTGTGCAATCTGTGTTTCAGAGTACCCACTATTTCAGAATAACCTCTACCCACTTTGGGACTTCAAGGATCCTCAAAAGCCTTAAGCCTTCTTCCTGGTCTGATGGATTAAACCTGTTTAGAATGGATACAGAGCTATTGGCAACCAGGTCATGCACTGAGAGTGATGGTCTGATTTTCATCCTCCTTTCCTAAGAATATTGTTTATAGCTGATTTGGTGGTTAGTCTGGCTGAGTCAGTCCAGCAGGATGGGGCATTCCAGAGGCATCTTTAGAAAACAAAGGCTGAAGCCTTGTCAAAATGATGTGTTAGTGGAGAAGAGCAATGATATCTAGGGAGACTTCACCCCAAGTCATCATGAGGGTTTTCATGATGAATTCTGTTCTCCTTAGGGGTAATGGAGACATGATGCAACTTGCCATGGTATCTGGGTGTCATGTATAAATCTGTGATAAACAGCACGACAGATCAGAGGAATGTTTTCTTCTGGGTTTGTGTCCACACAGCAAGTAGGTTATCTTCTGTGTGGATCAGCGGTTAGAGGAAAAGGAAACATTCAGTGAATGTTACTGTGTTTATTTGTATCGCCTCCGTACCTGCGAAGTGCTGCGTGGAGGCACCGGTCAAATACAGACAAAAGATTGCTCATCATGTGAAGGGAAGGGGACAAGGTCAGAACGGGAGGTACAGAGAGTCAGGCAGCACATTTTTAATGCCTCCTCGAGACACGCAGCACGGTATTGGCCTGAACTTCCCAGTATTGCTTGGACACCCTCTGATTTTACATTCCCGAGGTGTCCTCAGCAAATTCCACCCCCCAGCACTGGCTGGGAAGGATCACTAGGAAAAGATCGGTTTGCAGTCTGGGATTTCATTGTGTGTGGGTTGTGTTTGTGGAACCATCGAAATCCATAGTGGACTGCCAGCAATGAGTGGTGCTGTCCTCTTCAGGTGAGCTGCTCTAACACGGTAAACACTCTGTCCTCTTCAGGTGAGCTGCTCTAACATGGTAAACACTCTGTCCTCTTCAGGTGAGCTGCTCTAACACAGTAAACACTCTGTCCTCTTCAGGTGAGCTGCTCTAACACAGTAAACACTCTGTTCTCTTCAGGTGAGCTGCTCTAACACAGTAAACACTCTGTCCTCTTCAGGTGAGCTGCTCTAACACGGTAAACACTCTGTTCTCTTCAGGTGAGCTGCTCTAACACAGTAAACACTCTGTTCTCTTCAGGTGAGCTGCTCTAACACAGTAAACACTCTGTCCTCTTCAGGTGAGCTGCTCTAACACGGTAAACACTCTGTTCTCTTCAGGTGAGCTGCTCTAACACAGTAAACACTCTGTTCTCTTCAGGTGAGCTGCTCTAACACAGTAAACACTCTGTCCTCTTCAGGTGAGCTGCTCTAACACGGTAAACACTCTGTTCTCTTCAGGTGAGCTGCTCTAACACAGTAAACACTCTGTTCTCTTCAGGTGAGCTGCTCTAACACAGTAAACACTCTGTCCTCTTCAGGTGAGCTGCTCTAACACGGTAAACACTCTGTTCTCTTNCACTCTGTCCTCTTCAGGTGAGCTGCTCTAACATGGTGAACACTCTGTCCTCTTCAGGTGAGCTGCTCTAACTCAGCAAACACTCTGTCCTCTTCAGGTGAGCTGCTCTAACACAGTAAACACTCTGTCCTCTTCAGGTGAGCTGCTCTAACATGGTAAACACTCTGTCCTCTTCAGGTGAGCTGTTCTAACACAGTAAACACTCTGTCCTCTTCAGGTGAGCTGCTCTAACACAGTCAACACTCTGTTCTCTTCAGGTGAGCTGCTCTAACATGGTAAACACTCTGTCCTCTTCAGGTGAGCTGCTCTAACGCAGCAAACACTGGGGCTGCCCTCGAAACACCGTGGTGTTGGATCATGGAGCATGCCCTGAGATCAGGGCAAGACAGGTGGGAGGGAAGGAAACTTTCCCTTGCATGGAGAGCAGCGTCCCAAAGGGGGTTTGTGGGCACTGCAACATCCAGGTGACTGCTCTACGTTCTGGACAAGGCGTGTGGGATCTCGTGGGAGGGCTGTTCTCACGCAGGACAGGGAAGGAGTGTGGGTAAGGCAGAGATGTTCACTGGGGCTGCTCTGCAGGTATTTCAGCAGCACATGGGAAATGAAATTTGAGCTGTGTACATGAGTTTGTTCCTTGCGCGATCCTGAGCATTTGGTTATAAAATCATGACATGAAAACACAGTTTAAACAAGGTTTAGCAGGGGCCACCTGCATTAGCCACCTTAGCCCATTCATGCATAACTATTGGTTTAGGGATATTTGGGAAATACAGGAATATTTATTCAAGAGTCCCTTTCCCATCATTTTTCACTCCAGGACAACTGTTTGTAACAACTGGTTTCTGACAGCTCTGGGGAAGTTGAAATGTTCTGCATATCAGACAGTTGCCTATTAGCAAGTACCAGCATTTAATCTGGTGTTTGATTCAATCTGACCTGGGCTGTGAGGATTGCCCAGTGGTGGCCATTCCTACCAGCTGAGCACAGAAGGATGGTCTGGTGCCCACGTCATGTTCTTGCAGGTGTCCCTCACACCAGCACAGCATGCGAGTACTCCTTGCAATGTCCTCTCCCAGCCCTTTACAGGGCCTGTGCACTGGCTGGAAAACCACGGGGCTTGGAGCAACCTGGTCTAGTGGAAGGAACTGGAGGGGCTTTAAGGCCCCTTGCAACCCAAATCTTCTGTGTTTCTGTGCAGACAACTGTCCACCTTTGCAGGCAAAACAAGGCCAACCTGGAAAGGTAATAAACCACTCCTATTGTTTCTTGGAGGTTTTGGGTGGTTATTCTCCTGTTAGCTGCGAATATTGTAAAAGAAAACACCAAATGGTTTGGAGTCAACAGCTTGTCATGGAAAAAGAAGTGTTCATCACTCTGTAGAACTGTGTGTGAATCACAGAATCGTGGAGTCATTTGAGGTTGGAAAAGA
>VZTX01013103.1:0-14212 GCA_013400915.1 Pardalotus punctatus
CGGTGCCGTGGGTGCCAGGCAGGCGCGGGCACCGCGAGCTGCCAGCTGCAGGGGGACGCTGCTGTCCCCCATCCATCTGCGTCTCGGCGGCTGAGCGAGGGACAGTCACGCGTTTATTTTTAACCGTCTGGGGAGGGCGGAGGGGATTGGTGCCTCCCTGGTTATATCACTAAATCCCTGCCAGGCCCTGTTAGTTCCAGCACAGCGAGCCCTGCACCGTGCTCCAGTAACTGTTTCAGGCCCCCGTCCTCCTGGGGCTGTGCCCTGCCCTGGCCTGGGGACACCCCAGGGCCAGCTGTGTGCACAGCTGGAGAGTGTGGGCACTCACCAGTGTTCCCCATGGGACCCTGTGCCCCCAGCCCTGCCCTCCCACCCCATCATGGGGCAGGGCACAGGTAGTCGGGTCTCCCTCTGCCCATTCTACCTCCCCAAGGAAGGGATGGTGTGTGAGGATCACAGCCCTTTTGGAGACAGGGCAGGAGGAAATCTGAGCTGTTCATGGCCACTTTGTCCCTATCCCGGTGACAGAAGCTGTGCAGGACTGGCCAGCGCTTTCCTGTCCAAGCACTGTCCAAACCCAGGTCAGGATGGGCATGATGAGGATGCTCAGGGCCACCACAGTCCCCTCTCTGTCCCCATGTGATGCCACCCCCAGCCACCAGCCCCCTCCCAGCTCTCTGCAAAGTGGCAAAGGGTTAAGCCATGCAGTGGGGCCACGTGACACTCCAGGGATGCCGTTTTTCTGAAGATCAGGACGGATTAGGGTGGAATATCAGCACGAGAATTTCTTGGGCGGCGCATCCCCTGACCCTGCCACGGCCCCTCGCCCAGTGGCTCCCGGTGCTGAGCCAGGCCCCTGTGAGCATCCTGTGTGCTGCTCCCCGCGATTCCCTCCCAGCACCACTGGCTCTGGGGGTGTTTGGATGGCACCAAGTGGGTGGTGGGCCCTGGAGGAGTCTGTGGGTCCAGAGCTGGAGCAGACACTGTCCCCATGCCTGTCCTCTGCACCCAGTTGCTTCTCCCCCACAGCTGTTGGCAGAAAGTGTGGGGGTCCCCTGCTCCCCCCGATCACCTCTCTCCTGTCCCCTCAGTGCATGAGGCTGGTGTTCAGCCAGGAAACCCCCAGCGCCTGCTCTGACGCCCGAGGCAGCGCCGGGAGCCATGTCGGGTTCCTACGACGATTCGGCATCGGCTGCCGAGGAAACAACCGACAGCTTCTGGGAGGTGAGTCCTGGCCATGCCCTCCTCCCACAGACCCCACTGCTGCTGTCACTGCACCCCAGGGAGTCCCCTGGGCTGGGGGCTGCCCTCCCCTCCCTGCCTGAGAGCGTCCCTGCCGCAGTGGCTCTGTGTCTGAGAGGTCTCAACCTCTGAGGGGCACAGAGTGACAGAGGGGACTGGAAGGAGCTGGCTTTGAGCAGCCCCAAACCAAAGCTCCATCCCTGCACCCCCAAATTTCCTGGTGCTTCCCCCATAGCCACCCCAGGCCAGTGGGGCTGAGCCAGGCAGGATGGTCACAGCCCCCACCGCTGCCTGTCCCCGTCCCCATCCCAGGTGGGGAACTACAAGCGCACGGTGAAGAGGATCGATGATGGACACCGGCTCTGCAATGACCTCATGAACTGCGTGCACGAGCGGGCCAAGATCGAGAAGTCCTACGCCCAGCAGCTCACCGACTGGTCCAAGCGGTGGAGGCAGCTCATCGAGAAAGGTACCGGGGCTTACCCAGGGTGGGAATCTGCCTGGGACGCTTGGGTGGCACCGTCACGGCTTCACCTGGCAGAAACGGAGGTGGCAAGGGCAGTGGAGTGACCCCCAGCTGTCCCCTCGGCCCCCAGGTCCCCAGTATGGCAGCCTGGAGAAGGCGTGGGCCGCGATCATGACGGAGGCGGACAAGGTGAGCGAGCTGCACCAGGAGGTGAAGAACAGCCTCCTGAATGACGACTTCGAGAAGGTCAAGAACTGGCAGAAGGATGCCTACCACAAGCAGATCATGGGGGGCTTCAAGGAGGCCAAGGAGGCTGAGGATGGCTTCCGGAAAGCCCAGAAGCCCTGGGCCAAGAAGCTCAAGGAGGTGAGAGAAGCACAGCACGTCCGGGGGCATCCCTGCATCCCCAGGTCTGGCTCTGTGTGCCTGGTCCAGGCTGGGAGAGATGCGTGGCACCTCCCTGCCAGCAGAGGAGTGGGCAGGGGGCTGTGAGCACCACTCTGATGTCTCCTCCCTGTCCTCCCCACAGGTGGAGACAGCCAAGAAAGCCTATCACCTGGCGTGCAAGGAGGAGAAGCTGGCCATGACCCGGGAAGCCAACAGCAAGGCGGATCAGTCCAACACCCCTGAGCAGCAGAAGAAGCTCCAGGACAAAGTGGAAAAGTGCAAGCAAGATGTGCAAAAGGTGTGAGCCACTGCCCTGCAGTGAGCAGGGGAAGCCTGTGGCCACCACATCCCTTTCTCTACCATCCATTCCCATTTTGCCATCCCTGTGCTCCTTCAGATGGAGGACTTGCAGGCAGTGCTCAGGGGAGTGTGAGCTGGGCAGGGATTGACTCCCCTTACTGGGCTGATTCCACCCACTCAGGCTCTTGACTCAGTTTGGGCTCCCCAGCCTGGTCACCCCCAAACCAGACCTCTCAGCACCCAGAACAGCCTCTGAGGTGCTCGAGGTACAACCGGCGTCCCTCCTGTGTTTTTGCAGACTCAGGAGAAGTACGAGAAGGTGCTGGACGAGCTGAACAAGTGCACCCCGCAGTACATCGAGAGCATGGAGCAGGTCTTCGAGCAGTGCCAGCAGTTTGAGGAGAAAAGGCTCAACTTCCTCAAGGAAATGCTCCTGGACATCAAGAGGCACCTGAACCTGGCCGAGAGCAGCAGGTAGGGACAGGGAATGCTGGCCAACACAATGGTCACCAAGAGGTACCAGAGTGGCAGGAGGCTCTGCAGGGGCCTGGCGCCCCCCAGTGCCTCGGAGGACACACAACCTGGGCCCCAGGTGACACAGCCTGGGCATGTCCTTGTCCCGCACTATCCCCAGGGGTCCACCCCGACCCGCAGCCCCCTGACCACGTCTCTCCCTGCAGCTACGCCAACGTGTACCGGGAGCTGGAGCAGACCATCCGCCTGTCGGACGCGCAGGAGGATCTCCGGTGGTTCCGCAGCACCAGTGGCCCCGGGATGCCCATGAACTGGCCCCAGTTTGAGGTGAGGCTGGGCGCACTGGCTGGGTGCTGGCAGCCCCACAGGGCAGCCAGGTGCTCAAGGGCGGATGGCTCTGTGTTTTCAGGAGTGGAACCCAGACCTGACGCACACGATAACACGGAAGGAGAAGCAGAAGAAGGGCGAGGGAGTGGCCCTGACCAATGCCAGCAGTGCGGGCGACACGGGGGCTCAGGCGGGCGAGCGCGGGAGGTGAGGGCCGGCACGGAGGGGAGGTGCCATGAGAGGCACAGCCTTTGCCTGTGCAAGCATTTGGGGATGCTGGGTGTCCTCGGTGACAGCCACCCCTCGCTCTCCTCCCCCTCCCAGCGTGAGCAGCCATGACCGTGGGCAGACCTACAGCGCCGAGTGGTCAGATGACGAGGGCAGCAACTCCTTCAACACCAGCGAGGCCAACGGCGGCACCAACCCCTTCGACGAGGAGTCGGCGGGGAAGGGCGTGAGGGTGCGGGCTCTGTACGACTACGACGGGCAGGAGCAGGATGAGCTCAGCTTCAAAGCAGGTACGGTCACTTGCCGGTGCCAGGTCAGACAGGGCTCATCTGCTGGAGCTGGGGATGTGAAGTCCCTCAAACAATTTCCGAGTTGGCCCAGCCCTTCAGAAAGTTGAACTGTCAGAAAGGGAAAGGCAGAAGCTGAGCCCAAATGCCGAAGGAACTGGAGTGATGGCAGGACAGGGCACATGAGGCCTCATGGGTCACCCCTTGCCTTTCTGTCCTACAAACCAATGTGCCCAGGATCAGTCCTGCCAACCCCCAGAAGCTCCATCCTGGGGAGAAACGGGGTGGGAGAACTTGCAGCACCTGCAATGAGCTCTTGCCTTCCACCTTCCTCTCCAGGTGATGAACTAACCAAACTTGGTGAGGAAGACGAGCAGGGATGGTGCAAAGGGCGCTTGGACAACGGGCAGCTGGGGCTGTACCCCGCCAACTACGTGGAGGCAATCTAAGTCTTGTGGTGTGCTCCTCGTCACCGTCAGCAGATAAATCCACCCTCCGTTGTCTCCATCTCTCCACCAGCCAACCAGCCATTCTGCTGTCTGGTCCTTCACTCCTCACACTTAGAGATTCAGACATATTTTCCGACCAAGCTTTTATTTTTTTAAGAGTTGTCTCTGAAGAGTATTTTGCATAGTCGCTTTCTTCTAAGATAACGTGAAGCGAAAGATGACGTTGTCCGTTCGTCTACGTTAGTTGAATTTTTTTTTTTCTGAGCGAAAAGCCGATACCTCAAGATCTTAAAGCCCAACCAGTGAGAGCTCCTGATTGGTTGGTTTTTAAAGATACTGAAATCATGAGCCGCCTTCTGATTGGCTGGAACTGTTCCGAAATGCACGGCGCCGAAGTTCCTGGGACCAACCAAATTCATCCCAGAAAACCGAGAGGGATTGGAGTCTGACTCCGTTGGTTTTTTTTTTTTGGTGTTTCCATGTTCTGCCCAGTTCATCCTCCCAACCCGAGGACGGGGACGAATGCCCCCTGCAGCCCCGCGGCCATCCTTGAGATGCCCAGGTGAGGTGGGACCAGCCCCGCCATGGAGCTTGATGGCATCTCCTCAGCTTCCTCCTCCTCCCGGCTGGGCTGCAGCACACCTGGAGCGGGCAGAAGCTCCCGAGCCAATGCCCGGCCTGTGCTGCAGGGAGCAGCATCGCCCTTCGTGTGGGCAGGTATCCAACGCACACCAGATCCGGCTGAGATGGCCCTAAAGTCCAGCGCTGTCCGGAGAAGGACCCACCGCAGCCCAGCGCTGCTGGAAACAGCCCAGCCTGGGACACGAGGACTGCCCTGGGCACTGCGGGGGAAGGTCCCCACCCGCCCCTTCCTGACGAGACGCAGGAGCAGAGCAGGGACGGGGGATGAGCATCCTCCAGCCCTGCAGGGTGCCGGCAGGAGCTGCAGCCGGAGGAGGAGGAGCAGGAGGGCTCAGGATACCCAGCCCAGGCAGAGCAGCTGCCTGGAGAAGACAGCCGAGAACAAGACGCCAAGGCAGGGGAATGGCCGCAGGCTTCGCCCTTTGCTTGTCCCCAAGGAGCTCTACCCCTCCTCCCCTGGGCTCTGCCCCCAGCCCCGCAGCTCCCGCGGCTGCTGCCACCCAGCACGGCCACCCCCACCCCTGCCTCGGGTGCGTTTGCCCTCCCGAGCTCTTCCCTACAGATCATCTCTCATTTCTTTCCATACCCTCACCCTTAGCAGCATCAATGCCATCGGCTTCCCCGCACGCTCCTCCTGCTCCTCTCCTGCCCCCTCCGTTGGTTCGTGAATTTTTTGGCCCCAGGGATCCAGTGTTCTCGTGGATGCAGGGGAAGCACCGTGTGCTGGGCAGGGTGGGTGGGAGCCACCCGGCCCCTGCCAGGTACCGGAAAAAAACCACAAAGTCAGAAAAGACCCAACCAACCACCTGTCTCAGCAATGCACCCCGGTTTTTGTACATTGATTGTGTAATTTAAGAAGTATATATATAATATATATATCTCTCGTGATTGTATTTCCGTGGATACAACAACAAAAAGCAGCAAGAGAAAATAACCGAGCTCTGTCAGCGTCCTTGGCTCTGGGGTCTCCTTTGCTGTGCGTCTGTCTCACCCCTGGGGGGGGGAGGTGAGGGGGTTAGGGACCCCCCCGCACCCCCAGGTAGCGACACCCCCACCCCAAGGTTTTGGGGTGCAGTGGGATGGGGGGCTCGGATGCATCGCTGGGGTCTGGGGGACAAGGGGGCTGCGGGAGGAGGGAACAGCCACTGCCTTTGGGGACTCCTGTGCCACTGCCGTACAAAGCTTTGGGAAGTCCACGGTGGGGCTCGAGATGATGCAGGTTTTGGTGCCATTCCCAGCCCCAGCCCTGACCCAGCGCTCCCCTGACCCTGTAAAAGCCCCACCACAGCAGGTTGATGTCACCTCCTGCCCTCCCCCACCCTGCCAGAGGACCTGTGAGTGGGACACGAGATCTGGGGCACCACCGGCACCCCCGGCCCATCCTCCCGGTGCCCCCACACCGCCTGCGTCAGGCGCACACAGCAAATCACAAGACACGTTTTGCTTTTTTTCTTTTTTTTTCCCCCATTTTTTGTTTTCCCATCCCCTTTTCCAAAGGCCAAGGCAATTTTCCTCTTTCCCCTGCTCATCACTCCCCTCCATCTCTCCAGCCGGGATGGGAGCAGGGCTGGCCAGAGGAACCGAAGGGAAAGGCAGTAGTTGGCACCGGCAGCTTTTTGGAGGAAAAAAAAACCAAAACACCAAGAACCAGATGTTTTTCCTTTTAAGCTCCCACAGAACATCCCTGGGAGGCCAGGCCACCCATCGACATTTGAACCTAAACCACAACTGTCGCCAGCCAAAACCAAAAAGCAAATAAACAAATAAAAAACCTATAATATAAAAGATCAACATTGCCAGGTAACTCTGACTCTGGTGCAATGAGCAGGTGAAGCAATTCCCGGCTCTCTGCCCCAGTCCAGCCTCAGCAGATCACCTCTGGATTTATTGTCCAGAGGGAAATGGCAAAGCTGCCATCTCCGTTTCCCCAAACTCCAGAATCAGGAAGTCCGAGTAAAATCCAAATCAAGGGAAGAGCACTCTGCCAGGGCACAGAACTCGGGGTCTTAGGAGAACTCTGGTGGCCCTGTGCACAAGGACAGGGACCCAGTTTGGGGGACCCCCACCGTGCACAGCCCCACAGCCACATTTACAGCTGTTCTCTTTGCAAAACTCCTGTTTTCAGCCCCAAATCCCCACAAAGGGGAGAAGCTGAGCATGTCCTGGAGTGAAAAGCAAAGGGGGGATGCACCTGTCCCAGGGGGTGCCCATGGTCCCCAGTGGCACAGCATCCGTGGTTGGTGCCAGGCTGCTCCCGCACGGGTTGGGACAGGTCAGCATGGGTGCCACCATGAGCAGCAGCGGTTGTCCCTGTCCCAGTGGGTGCCCCTGTCCCAGTGGGTGCCATTGTCCCTGCTCATGACCAGGTTTTGTCCTCCCTGAACAATGGCTGGGGTGACGGCACCTGCAGCCAGAACCCAGGAGGGAGGAGAGGAAGGGGGACAAGCCCAGCCACCATGCCCACCCCCCATGAGAGACAAGGGCCCTGCACGGTCCTTGCCCCACACCAGGGCCTGCTGGAGGTGAGGGGGTCCCGGGGTCCGTTGCCAGCAGGTCCTGGCAGGGGAAGCCTCGCAGCCCAGCCAAGGTCCTTGGCGCTGGCAGAGTCTCTGTGGCTGGGGCAGAGGGGGGCGGCGAAAGTCCCCCGTCCCTCCCGGGGCTCAGCCTGTCCTGCCAGAGCTCAGACCGGGTGGACGAATTGGTAGACGAGGCGCTGGGAGATGTCGGGTTTGCGGATGATTCCTTTCTTGTAGTACTGCCGGATGGAGCGGCTCAGCTTGTCGTAGTTCATGGCCGGGCGGTTCTTGCGGATGCCCCACAGCCGGGCCACCTGCGCCGAGTCCTCGATCTTGAAGATGCCTGGCAGGGGAGCGGGGCACACAGTGTCACTGTTTGTGCCGTCCCCCTCCCCAGCCCCCCAGCGCCCACCCTAGGGCCTCCGGAGCAGCCCCCGCCCACCTTTGTCCTTGTTGAGCCAGCGGATGAAGCGGCCGTAGTTGTGGGGTTTCAGCAGCAGCTCCTTGAGGAACTGCCAGAGGTGGATGGGTTGGCCGGCGCAGGACGAGTCCACCTCGCTGTCAGCCCAGCTGGCGTCTCCTCCTGCCGTGGGAAGGGATGGGTGAGAGGAGGGAGGGGACAGACCTCGCTGCTGGGCACTGTCCTGGGGACCTGCACGAGTCCTCGGCACGGAACCACGGTTTGAGTCCAGGCTCTGGGTCTGGAGGATTTGGTTTCTCCTCCCTGTCTCGGAGCAGGGAGAACAGCTCAGTGCCGGCCTTGCGCAGCCCGTGGGGGTGCAGGGGGTGTGGGATGGGGCCAGTGAGGGGCTCGTGGCCACTTCCCCTTCCCTGCACCTTGCGGAGAGTCCTGGGGCAGAGGGAGCGTAATCACACAGATCCCACCGCAGCAGCGGCTCCAGTGCACCGGATAATTGCAATTAAGCAGGGAGGGACCCCTCACGTACCCCGGACCTGCCCGAGGCAGGGGTGGGGCCAGTGGAGCTGAGCCCACGCAGAACTCACCGCAGTATCTCACATCTCCGGGAGCAGCCTTCTCCTTCATCCAGGCAGCTGGAAAGGAGGAGCGGGGGATCAGGGGGGCATCTCCTGCCGCACGGCATCGCCCACCCTCCCCAGCTCCCTCGCGGTCCCTGGCACCCACCAGACTTCCAGATGTCCAGGTGGGCGTGCAGGATGTCACCGCAGGCGGGCGAGCGCTGGCAGAACTGCTCCTCGGACATGGCACACAGGTCCTTTCCCGACAGCTCCTGGAAGGACTTCCCGATCTGCGGCAGCCGGTACTGGTGCTCCGTCCACAGGATCCACTTCTGCACATTCCCGGGGCTCCAGTCCGAGGGGTCTGGGGGCGGAGCGGGGTGAGTGCGGCCAGCCAGGAGGCGTCCCCACACACGGCTGCAGCTCCCCCAGACCCTCACACACGGCTGCAGCCCCCCNTCTCCGGGAGCAGCCTTCTCCTTCATCCAGGCAGCTGGAAAGGAGGAGCGGGGGATCAGGGGGGCATCTCCTGCCGCACGGCATCGCCCACCCTCCCCAGCTCCCTCGCGGTCCCTGGCACCCACCAGACTTCCAGATGTCCAGGTGGGCGTGCAGGATGTCGCCGCAGGCGGGCGAGCGCTGGCAGAACTGCTCCTCGGACATGGCACACAGGTCCTTTCCCGACAGCTCCTGGAAGGACTTCCCGATCTGCGGCAGCCGGTACTGGTGCTCCGTCCACAGGATCCACTTCTGCACATTCCCGGGGCTCCAGTCCGAGGGGTCTGGGGGCGGAGCGGGGTGAGTGCGGCCAGCCAGGAGGCGTCCCCACACACGGCTGCAGCTCCCCCAGACCCTCACACACGGCTGCAGCCCCCCAGGAACCATCCCGTCCTCCTACAGGAAGGAGCTGCTCTCCCCCAGACGCTCCCACACGGCTGCAGCTCCCCAAATCCATCGTGGCTTTGGCTCCCACGGAGCACATCCCCCCCTGGCCGCACCCCAGGAGGGCTGGGGACACCCACCCACCTGCGGCGATGTTGAGGAGCTTGCAGGCTGTCTCGATGTCCTTCAGCACCTCGCCCACCACCATGCTCTGCACCTGCTCCAGCGAGTGCTCCTCCAGGTGCAGGCTGCCCTGCAGGTCGCCCTCGGGCCCCAGCCCCAGCCCCTGGCTGTCGATGATGGGACATTGCTCCGGCTCCTTCCGCGCCTCCTCCCGCCCGCCCTGGCCGCTGCTGTGGGACGGTTCCCCGGCGCCCTTGGTGGCCCAGGCCGTGTCCTCCGGGTAGAGCATGTCGAAATAGTGCAGGCAGAAGGCGGGCAGGGGCTGCTCGGGGGTGCTGGGGGGGCTGGGGCTCTCCGGACAGCCCCAGCTGCGGGGGTCGGGGTCCCGCGGGGGTGGCAGCAGCGTGGGCTCCGGCCAGGCGAGGCGGCCAGGGGGCAGAGTGGTCAGCCCGGGGCTGGCACTGCCCATCCCTCCGCTCAGCGCCGGCTCCAAACCTGCCCGGAGAGGAGAGAGGAGGAGAGCTCAGCCCGGCACCGCTCCTGCCTTCCCGCCCAGCAGCCAGGCACAAAGGGAGGAACTAAGCCTGTTAGAGGGGAAAAAACCTCCAAAGAGCCCCACGGGGCCCCAAGAGCCCCCGGATGAGTGAGGGGTCAGCCATGGCTGGGGGGGCTGTCCCCGGTTGGGGAGGACCAAGAGCGGCAGCCAGCAGAGAGAAGGAGCTCAGGAGATGAGCAGGATCTGACCCTTGGTGAGGGGCTGGGTGTTTAGGGTCTCCCCACGGATCACACCCCAGGCTGGCAGCAGCTCAGACCCATGTGGAGCTGAGGCCCTGGTGGGAGGCAGTGGTGGACACTGGGCTGGACCGTCCAGGACAGCCCTGGGGTGACAAGGGATGCTTGAGCCACACGGACACATTTATGTGCATGGAAAACATCCTGTGCTGCTTCCACCTGACGGTGCCCTGCACAGCAGCCCCCAGACCCAGATCTCCCAACAGGGACCGAGCCCAGCACTGCAGCACCCGGCCCTTGGTCACTGTTGCCAAGCCCCAGATGAGAACTTCCCCTGCAAGACAGGATAATTGCAATTACCCTCACTCTCTTGCAAGAAAAACGACCCAAAATCAGCCTGTCCCCATCTGTCTCTGTATGCAGGGAGTCCTGGAGGCTGCGGAGAAGAGGAAGAACCTTCTGAATTTCCATGGCAAAACCAGGGAATGGCTCCATACGTGAAGAAACTGCCCCAAAAACCATTCTGAGACTTTGGGAAGGGGAAGCTCCTGCCAGGGAAAATCTGCTAATGGGCACAGCCAGGGCACTGCCCATCTCCTTCAGCATTGCATTTCACAAGAAGAAAAAGAAGAGCCATCCCAAACTGGTGGTTTAGAAGCAGAAAAAGGATCTTTAGCAATGGAACCGGCACTGGAAAAGGAGCCTGCAAAGCTTGAACTCGCTCAGGACACCCGGCAGCCCTGAAGGGGAATGGGGGCAGTGGCCAGGAAAAGGGGGTGCCCTGTTGCTCCAAACCCCAGCTGGGGGAGAAAAGGTTTAAAAGACATGAGAGGGAAAGATCCCATGGGGTTCCTCCAGGCAGAGCACAGCCCCCAGGCACAGGGGTGGTCGATGAAAGAGGGACTCAGGGGACCCAGCCCCGTGTCCCGTGCTCAGGAGGGAGTTAATGCAGCTCCTGACGATTCCGTGCTCCCAGGATATGGGATTTGAAGTTCTGCGTGGCTGCACCAGGGGGAAGCTCTGCCCATTGCTTCACCCTTGGAAAAGCCCAAAAAGCTCAGAAAAAACCCATGGAGGAGCCATGGGCACCTAAATAGCACCCATGGCAGCCTGAGCCCTTGGGGACCTGGGGAAGGATTGTGGGTTCAGGAGTTGGAGTCCACATCCCTGAGTGGTTTTGGTGTCACTGCAGTGAGGAGGAGGAGGAAGAGGGTCCCCAAAACTCAGAGCTGCCCCCACCATCCAGTTTCCCTGAGAGATGGTGCCTGCTTCCAAACCTCTCCTTGATTTGCTCGGGATTAAAAGAAGAGCTTTAGGAGATCAGCCCTAAATCCAGCCTCACGCTGCTCCTGGCACAAAAGGGAAGTGGTAACAGCTTGTGCAGCTCCCGGCGCTGCTCGGTGCTGGCCGTGGGGGTGCCTGGCAGGGGATGGGGGCCTCGTCCCCAGCGCCTCTGGGATGCTCTGAGGTCGTGGTTCATCCTCACACCAGGGAGGAGCAGGGCTATGGAACCGTCCCTGGGAATGCCGCAGGATGGACGGCCCCAGCCCCATCTTCACCCTCATCCCGTCCCCCTCCTCCCATCTGGGACCAGAGTGACCCAATCCCTCAGGAAGTGTCCCCAAAAGCCTGAGCCGTGCCCCGCCAAGGGCTCTGTACTCTCAGGGCGGGGGCCGCTGTTTGACTTTCTCCCGCTCTGGCACGCGGGCAGCCGGGCTGGGTGGGACCTGTTTGCACTGAGAAGTCACTTTAGGTGGCCTTTTCCCTCTCTTTCCCTATCCCTTTTTGCATTTCCCTGGAAAAGCAGAGCTAGAGAGGGAGCCCCAGGTGCACTGGCTCATATGGCCCCTAAAAACCTTCCTGTTCCCTGCCCTGGCTGAGCGAGGCTGAGCTGGGCATTGCATCAGCCTTGGCAGAGGCTCCCTGGCTGCTGCTCCACGGGGAGTTCTGGCTCCGTGGGGCTGGGATGGGGTGGTGGGACAGGAGTGGGGTGATGGGACTGGGATGGGGCTCCTGCACTTCCCAGGGCATGGAGCCAGCACGAGGCTGGGGCTATGGATGGGGCTGGGTCGTGGCTCAGCCCCACAGCCCTGCAGGGACCCAGCCCCACGCAGACCCTGCAGCCGAAGGGGATGAGGATGGGGCCAAGGACCCCCGTGCCACCCCTTGCTCTCCTGGCCAATGCGACCACCGTGGCTCAGGGTGCGACACAGGCACCAGCGAGGGTGGAACGCTGCGATCAGCCCTTGCGAGTGAGAGGGAAAAAAAAATAAAAATTCACCCACCCCCCACCCTCGAACAATGGGTCCGTTAATTAAAATCAAATCCGCGGTGGAACAGGTTGTGCCGGAGCGCGGCTCGCGAAGCCCCGTGGGACAGGGCAGGCTGGCCCGCTGCGGGAGGAGGCGCAGCCGCAGCGCCCGGGATGTCTCCCAAGCCCCCGGGCACTTCCGAAAGCCCTTCCCAGGCAGCCGGGGTGGGGAGACGGGGCCAGGCTCCAGGGTCACCTCTAGGCTGAGGCTGGGGACAGGGGCGGGGATGTGCTGTGCTGTCCCAAGAGGAAATGGGATGTGTGGGACTCGGAGCTGTCTCAGACTGCCCGGAGCAGCCTGGATTCGGCAGGAGAAGAGACCTGGGGTCCCTGCCTGAGCAGAGGCTGCAGCAGGCACCCAGGAGGGTGCTCAGAGGCTGCCGACAATTTGGGATCCTGCCAGCATGTCCCATCCACCCTGCAAACCCCACAGTGACAGCTGTGCCACGTCCTGCTGCCAAACCCTGCGTCACGCACCCTTCTTATCTCTGGGTGGAGGGAGGAGGATTGGCCAAAACCTCCTCACAGCCGGGGCAGGGCCTGGGGACGGCGCTGGGGGGCTGGGGAGGTGACAGAGCAGGGGACTGGGGAGGTGACAGCGGGGGTGCTGGTTCTGGTACCTGTATGGTGACAGGGCTGGGGCCAGGGCGAGCCCCTGGCTCACTTTGATGCACCCCCAGGGGGATGCAGCCAGTCCCGGGAGCCCTGGACTTCCCTCAGCTTCCCACCAGCCTCCTCCAACACCAGCGAGGTCCCCTGGCTCCTCCTGCCATTACCTGCATGGCTGCTGGCACGGGGACCAGGTGTCCCCACGGGTCCCCACGCCCTGGGTCAGGCTGCCCTCTCCATCAGCGCAGGGAGCAAACAGCAGTGACAGGGGACAGGCACAACGCGCCGGTGACCTGAGCAAAGCCTGGCGCTCGGTGTCCCCCAGGTGAGCAGCAGAGCTTGGTGTTCCCCATGTGGGGCCAGGGAGCCCCTATTTATAGCAGCACCTTCCCCCCCGTGCTCCTGGTCCCAAAGAACACCGGTATTGTGGGGATTTGGCACCCTCACGGCGTTTGTGTTTCACTAACCGAGCAGAACCACGAAAACCAAACCCGCAGCCAAAGCGACTTTAGGGCTGACAAAAAAACCACCCCAGCAGGAAAGCAGCTGGGACGGTGCAGGTCTGGGAAAGGGGTTCGGCTTCACAGAGACACCCCGGAGCTGGCAACTCCTCAACAGGCACCCAGGACACTCTGTAAAGGGTCCCAGCTGCTGGTTTGTCACCCAGTGCCCCAAAGCTCGCTGTCCCCTGCCTGGCACAGGGGCTGGTGGGACCCTGGGTGTCCCAGCTGTTACCAGGTGGGCTCGGGAGGAGCCACCCCAGGAGTCCTGGCTCCATCTCACCCTCCTTGCTTGAGCAGGACGGGGTTGCAAAGACACCAAAATAGCAAACCCCGTTTCATTTTGGGTGACAGCATCCCGAGAAATGCCAGGAGCCTTGCACTGAAGGACAACCTGTCCCTGCTTAGCCCTAATGACACCCGAAGGTGCAAGGAGCTGTGGGATGGAATGCTGACATGGCACAACACCGTGCCCACCCCAAATTAGTGCCGAAAGCAGGACCCCCTGGAGGCTGGGAAACTGGGCTGGGGGGATGCTGGGGGAGCCCGAGGAGCCGGGGGTCGCGGCAGCGCTGGAGCCTTACCTCGAAGGTGTGCGGGCTCAGAATCCACATGGGTGCCAGCGCAGGGTGCTAAGAGCCGTCCCTGTGGCACTCGGCGTGGTGGCTGTGGGGGACATGGCCCCAGCAGAGGTGTCCCAGCAGCGGCGGCCGGCAGCACCGCGCCCGGCTCAGCGCCGGCTCCGCGGCGGCAGCGCGG
>VZTX01013112.1:0-10954 GCA_013400915.1 Pardalotus punctatus
GGGAGATGGAAAAGATGCTGGGGAGCCAGAAAAGCTGCTGGGGGAGATAGAAAAGCTGCTGGGGGAGATGGAAAAGCTGCAGCAGCTTTTGTGTGAGCCACACGAATTGACCACACGAGCACTGATGGGCTCAACCCCCAGTGGTGCAGACCCAGCTCCCAGGCACCTGGACACACCCCTGGCTAAAGGAGTGCTCCAGAATCCATAGGTTTAGGAATGTCTCCATCACCTCAGAGCTCTCACCCTGGAGAGCAGGAGAGAAATCACCCCGCCAAACGTGACTGAAATAAATTCTCGTGGTATGTGCCCTTGTGTGTGTCTGGGAACGAATCAAACCCACCCACACAATGGTAAATGTAACCATCCACGGGAGCCGTTTGCAGGTGTAGGGATGAAGGAAAAGAAACCACTGTTCCCTCACTCACTGGCACAGAGCAGCTCCAGCCTGAGCCCCCAGGACTGGTGTCAGTGGAAATACTCAGAGCAAGACCTGAAATGCTCAAGTAACTCCAACACAGGCCCTTCAGAGGCTGCCTTGAGCAATCAGTGTCATCAGGCACCTCTGGAAAGACATTAACAAAGACTTCCTAGAAATTATTAAATACCACAGGTGTGCTAGATATTCCCCTTCTCTGGAGCTTAATCCCAACGCAATGAGCTGGATCCTCCTTTGCCCCCCTCAGGTCATTTTTACTGACACAGATGCAGAGCAGCTCCAGGGATCGTGTTCTGCAACCTGCACTGGGCAGGACCTCAGAAAGGTCTTAATATTGATTGTGGGCAGCTCTCTTAGAACCTTAGAGCAGGCTGTCCAGAGAAATGGTGGCTGCCCCTGCATCCCTGGCAGTGTCCAAGGCCAGGCTGGACATTGGGGTTGGAGCAGCCTGGGACAGTGGGAGGTGTCCCTGCCATGGCAGGGGTGGAACAGGATCATCCTTCAGGTCCCTTCCAACCCAAAACATCCTGGGATTCTGTGAAAGCAGAAGACAGAGGCCACCATACTCACCACAGCATCCGAACCACTCCAGTCTCCTCTTAACTCCACTGAAGCCTCACTTTATCAACTTAAAAGGAATTATCACCAGCTTTTAGAAAAACTAACAATGAAGACTTAGAAGAGGAGATTCTTGGGTATTAACTTAAGCTCCTCCAATCTGTTCCAGTCATTTTCGCTTTTCACATTCCACATTGACAATAATTCACCGATATTAAGAATTTTAAAACTATTATGGAGTTCCGATACAATTTTATTTCTGAAATATAACAACTAATGAACTTAAGCTCTAGTATGGAACCTTAAGCAGATACTTTTATTTCTCCACAGTTGTATTTAAATATAAAACCAGTATTCTGTGATTCCATTACAAGGGTCTGGAGGAACAGGACAAAGGGGAATGGCTTGAAAGAGGGCAGGGTTAGATGGGATATTGTGAGGGTGGGCAGGCCCTGGCATGGGGTGCCCAGAGCAGCTGGGGCTGCCCCTGGATCCCTGGCAGTGCCCAAGGCCAGGCTGGACATTGGGGCTTGGAGCAGCCTGGGACAGTGGGAGGTGTCCCTGCCATGGCTGGGGTGGAACAGGATGAGTTTTAAAGTCCCTTCCATCCCAACATCCTTTGATTCTATGACAACGCTACAGCCAGTGAACTTTAATTCCCACCTGGAACCCCAAGTAGATGTTTTCATCCCTGCACAGCTGCACTGAGCTACAATCCAATCCCCCAGGTGTCCGAGCACAGCCGCGGCCGCAGCCAACGGGACAAGCTCTGCCATGGACACTCGGGGTCCCTGCGCCCCCCGTGCCCAGCTCTGGGGGGTGGGAGGCACCACAGACTGCTGAGTGACCCAGTTCACTGTGGCTGAGCAGCCCCCCAGGGAGAACCATCTGCTCCTGTCCTAATTTATTCCATTAGTCACAGCCCAGTACAAATCGCATTAACGACGCCGGGGCAGGGCTGGGCTGCAGCTCCCCACGCCGCTCACTCTGAACCAATTGTGGTGTGGGCATCTGCCCCGAGACCCCCAGCAGTGACAGAGTCCCCACTTCCAACCTGTGCCCAAATTCTCCCAGAAAAAGGACCCAAAAGGGCCAACCTACAGCCTGGTAATGGGGAGAACTTCCAGGGTCAGGCTGTGGACTCAAAGCAGCAAATGTGTTACATGGGACACATTCAGGACAAGAGGAAACGGCCCCAGGCTGTGCCAGGGGAGGCTCAGGTTGGACACCAGCAGGAATTTCTCCATGGGAAGGGTTGTTAGGCATTGGAAGGGGCTGCCCAGGGAGGTTTGGGGTTCCCATCCCTGGAGGTGTCCAAGGAAAACCTGGACGTGGCACTGAGTGCTCTGGGCTGGGGACAACGGTGGGGATCAGGCACAGGTTGGATTTGATGACCTTGGAGAGCTTTTCCGATCTAAATGATCCTGTGAGGTTCTGGACCTCCCACAGTGACACCGGTACTGGGAGAATATGAGAAAGGGGAACAAAGACCAGAAGAAAAGTTTAACTTCAGCTGACCTTATTTCAAAATAACTATGAAATTAAACTCGGCCCCAGATGGAGTAACACCAGGATTTGGTTCAAAGTTGACTTGTAAACAAACCCCAAAGCCTCATCCTTCCAGCAGAGCATCAATGCCTGCTGTCAGCTCTGAGGAACAGGGAGCAGCAGATATTCCAGATGTTTCTCTTCCCTTTCCAGCACACAATGCACATCATCCCAAAGCACCGAGCTGCCTCATGGCAAGTCTGTCCCACTGAGTGCAGAACTGAGACGTGACAGAAGGGCTGAGTGGTCTGTTTGCTTCTTTGCTATTTAAAAATTATCTTGGTGAGTTAAGTGGTATTTTGAAATCTAATTTACTGGGTAGTTTTGCAATGGACATTAAGTGCTATAAACAGCATCCCTCCATGAGTAGCAGTTGATAAGTGAACGGCATCAAGCACAGCCCCTTACCATCCCATCCCACAATCTGGCACCTTGCCCACGTCCCTGCACGGGGTGACAGCAGGTCAGCTATGAAATGCAGGAGCACATCCCAAATCCAGCCTCCCAGTCAAGCTCCATCACATCCTGCTCAGCTTCACCCAAAGCCAGACGTGCCTTTACGTGTCCAGTCACTAAAATCACTAAAATCGTTTGTGATAAGCTGAACAAAGCAGGAGCCAAGAATGCTGAGAGGAAAAGAGCAGTGACAAGATGGCAGATCTGTACCCAAATGAGGAGAGCACAGCCTGAGGAAGCTGTGGGTCCAGAGTAAACGGTGTCTGCTCATCCTGCTGGGCAGAGCCGACAGGGTCCAACTGAGAGGGGCCACACGGGGCCCCACTGCCCAGGAGCTGCTTGTACACTCCAGAGTGATGAGGAACCAATCTGCACCAACCAGGGCTCTCAGAAAAGAGACCTGATATCAGAGTATGTGCTGTCCACAACAGAAACGAAACCAGAGCTTCTTAACACACACAGGTCATGCCCAGCAGAATTCCAGCACAACCAGAGCCACGCCTGCTTTATCACGGGGCCTGTCATGTGCCAGTCCAGCACTTCATCAAAAATTCCTCTCCTGCTGCCTCCACAGGGAGCAACACACTCAGAGAACCAGATCCACCTTAAAACCCACTGCCCAAAGCCCTGTTTGCTTTGTCCTAACGCTGCAAAGGCAGCATCCTCCAACTGCTCCAATACTCCAATTAATGGAATGTTCTGCTCTGGTATTTTTGGTCTGCACACATTTTGGATGCGCTCTGCGCATCTCAAGCAACAGCATTTCCACATGGTGAGATTTCCAGCATTTCCACAGGAAAATAACTCCTAGAACTCAAGCCAGTCTTAAATTCCCCACTTCAGGGTCCAAGCCAATCCTGCAGCCATCAGCAGCGAACGACCCATCCCCTCTCCTCACCCACAACTTCCACCTCCTGCTGCAGTGAACTGAAGGTTCACCATGACTCAGAGGAAATTGCCCCCACGGAAACCCCCCTGCAGCAGTTCCTGTGTGGGGATGGAGCACTCACCCATCTTCTCGGGCTCGTCAGGGCCCGTGCCGGCGATGCAGCTGCTCTCCAGGCCGTAGGTGGGATCCACCTTCCCAGAGGCTCGCGCTGCTTCCTGCACCTTCTTCACGTGGGCTTCCACCAGCTCCAGGGGCACCTCCTCTCTGACCCGGGAAAACTCCTCTGTGGGACACGACATGGAAAATGTGACATCCTGCAGCAAATTAAGTCACATTTTTCCTGACTGATGTGCAGGTAAACCCTGGGGCAAAGGGAATTCTCAAATATCTGAGCTCCTTCTTGTCACACGAGGTGGCTGATTTTGTCTCTCAGATGTGGTAGAAAAGAGTCTCCTCCCAATTATATCAAATTGTGTTTGATGTGGAAAAACAAGGAAAAAAGTGAAAGGAACTATTTTACCAAGTGGACACAGTGTCCACTCGAGACTTGAATCTTCTAGGGGAAGATGTCCCTGCCCATGGCAGGAGGTGGAACAGGAGGTCCCTTTAAGGCCCCTTCTAACTCAATCCAATGTGGGAATTCTAGGATCTCTGGGAGATAATTTCACACAGGTAAACAGGAAAACTGGAAGACTCGCTTTCCTGTCATGTTAGACCCCAGGATCACAGAATGGGTGGGGCTGGGACAGAGCTCTGGAGATCACCCAGTGCAGCCCCTGCCCAGCAGGGACAGGTGACACAGAACNAGCCTGGCTGCAAACTGGGGATTTCAGGAAAGCAGAACACAAACCCGGGAAGAGCAGAGCTTTTCCTACACAAACCATACCCCCAGTTTCCGTGTTTTACCCATCACTGAGGACCCTGAAGCCCCCCTTGGCTGGAGGGGCACAGACACAGTGTGAGGGCTGGGGCCGTTCCGTACCCAGGGCAGCCTTGGCGGCGGCCGAGGCCACGCGCGGATCCACCACGGAGGCCAGGAAGGCCACGGTGCTCATGACGGGGTTGCCCGACTGGCTGAAGGGCACGGGCTGGTAGGCCAGGGGGCCCAGGGACGCGTCCGAGTTCTCCAGGTAGGGATCCTCGATGGGCAGGCGCAGGAAGTGCAGGATGCACTCGTCCTGCGTGCGGCTGCCCACGTGCTCCGACACCTTGTTCCAGTCGTCCTTGTACATCTCCAGCGCCTGCAACGGGCAAAGGCAGCGCGTACACACGGACTGCTCGGGGCAAAAAGCCTTTCCAAACTGGTTAGTGCGGTGATGGAACAATACATTGGGATCAGACTATTAAACTGCTAAAAGTCTTTTGATACCAGAATTACCTGCGTAAGAAATAAAAGCATTTCCCTGGCTATCAGTGACATTGAAGCCACAGGCACCATCTCAGCATTACTGTATCGGAAGATTTGGGATTTACTAATATTTGCATAGTAGGTGTTTCCTCATTTTGCTTCCACAGAGGACTAAACTTCCTTTCTCTACCCAATCTCCCAATTCTTTAATTCTCATCACTTGCCCCTCAGAGCTCTTGTGTTCCCTCCCTGAACACACAAAGCTCTTTGGGGCAGGAACAGGATTTATTTCTCACACATGGAGTGGCCGAGATGGTGAAATCCAGTCTTTAGATCCAAGAAACTTCATGGTAGCAGGAAAGCATCAAACCAGTACAGTGGGGGAAAAGAAGGAAATCCATCCCACATCCTGAAGCCAGGAGAGACCAGTTCTCCAGGAGCTGTGCACCAGTGGGATTTCTGCTAGCACCCAGGCTAACAAGGCATTACTGGATAGACAAGGCACCTGATAAAGTAAGAACTTCCAGATTATATCAAAGACGTAATTCTGAATTTCAGTCATTTTTAGATTTCCTCAAGAAAACTCTCTGAACAATTTAATAGCAATGAGCTACTGAAGGTCCTGCACTAGTTCCTGAGAAACCAACACATTAATCCTGTGAAACCCTCCAAGTCACAGCCTAATAAATTATTACTCCCTAACAAGCCATTTTTTCCCCTGAAAACCGTTTTAGTGAAGCATCTGGACAGTATAAAATAAATACTGACATATCCTGAACCATTAACTTTTACATTTCTGAGAGGATTCATGGTGCAGTCACCCCGAAAAGGCAAAAAAGCATTTGAAGTCCAGACAAGAAATGTTCATGAGTTTTCCCCAGTAAATCTCTCCCACAAGGCTGAGAACTCCCAGAAATCTCGACCTCGAGGGCTGGTCTCAATTTCCAGACTGACTTAACTCTCAAAGCGAGGAGGGAGAGCTCGGAGCTGGGCTGGATCTGCCTGCAGTCCCAGGGAGGGGAGCCCCAAGATGGGAGAGCAGAGCACCCCTGATGTTCCTGCACATTCCCAGGACAGGTGGGAGATGCAAGCTGGGCCATCAGCCTCCTGCTCTGAGCTCCTCCAGCTGGGAAGGGCCACAAGAGGCAAAAACTTCCATGGAATACCCTGTTCAGCCTGCACTTCCCCCAATTTCATCTCTGGGCTCTGCCTCCATTTTTAATCCCAATGGCACAGGAAATCAGCTCCGCTTCTCAAACCCCCAAATTTCTGCTTTCTGCTCTTCCTCCTTCTCCGTCTGCTGTTTTCCTGCCAGACAAGCCCTCGCTCACAATAACTGTCCTTCCTAAAAATAGCTGGAAGTGCACTTAACTCTGCCTGTGCCGTGGAGACACGGAGGGGACAGTGCAGGGAGGGAGGTTTGGGGAGCAAAACTCTATTTCCTCCCCCAAATTATCCAGTCAACAGGCAGAAGGCCAATAATTATTTCAGATACAATTTATTACTTGGAACTTCACTGCATATCTATTTGCCCAAAGCTACCCTGAGGATTTAATTGGACTGAGCAGGCTCGTTACAGCTGAATTACTTATGCTTGAACTGATATACTCTTTACTGATTTATTCATAGGGCAAACCCACGAAAAGGGAGGAACAAAAACATTATTAATTTAAACTCATTAAACAGAATTGCAATCGCAAGATTTAGGGGGGGCTTTGGTTTGTTTTAAACACAGAATATGTCACTGGATTATTTCGTTAGGCTACAATGTGCAGTGTATGACCATAAGCTAAAAATACACAAACCACTGAATTTTAAAAAATAATACTATTAATATTAAATATTTAAATAATACATTTAAATAAGTAATAAAGGAAAGAAGTCAGTATATCAAGGCATTAGCCTTGTTTCTCCCTACAAGAACGCCATGGAAAACGGCTGTTTACACCCTATAAGCAAAAATTTTCCATGTGCCAGTAGAAAAGTATTGGCTAAACAGTGAATATCAACCTAAAATAAATAGAAAAAAGGAGAGATTTTAGCTGTTTGATGGCCACACTCCATATGTGTGAAGGCTGAATCACAGCTGCAGATTTGGCACGGACACAGGTCCATCCTCCAGGCTTTTCCCCAGGAAATTAACTTTGCAATGGGTTTATTGACACATGGGAAGACAAAAAAAGCTGAAACAACCAGGCAATTGCAGTTTGCTTTGAGCTCTCCAAGTAAACCCAGCAAAAAGAGAGGCCCCAAACTGGAATTCTTAGAACTCTGAATTACATTAAGAGAAAGAAATCAGCCACGCAGCCTCCCCATCAAGAGAATGTTCCTGCGAAAGCAAAGCTGGGGAGATAATTTCTTTACAGAAGTGGCAGCACTTGAAATTATTTCAGGCCACTGAGATTCTTCTGCTGAAGCATAGAACAAGTGCCTTGATGTGAGAGCCCAGAGCAGGTCTCTGCAGCTCCCTGGGAGGGTTTTCCATCCCTGCTGCAATTCCAGGAGATCCAGCCATCACCCCGTGGCTCCAGAGCTCCACAGGAAACCACCAGGGGTGTGACACCAACCTGCAGCAGCTCGTGGAGATCACTGCAAGGCACTCCACGGAATTATCTCAGGGATTTCTTTTGGGGACTTCCAGGAAAAGCTCAAAGAACACCCCAAATGCAGGTATGTGGGAAAACAAGGAGCTGCCAAAGAACTGCCCTTCTCAGCCATCTCAGCTGTTTCACAACTATCTCAGCTTCCAAAGGGAGCTGTTTCCCTAAGCTATGGCATGGCCAGGGACAGGACACCAGAATTTCCAAGGATTTATGTGAGTGGCAGGTAAACCATTACCTGAATTATTTACCATTATTTGAATTACTTACATTATTTCATACTGTCAGTAAGCCCTACTGGATGAAAACACCACTCTGCCCTGCAAAACCTGTTCCTGACTTACATAAGTTCTTGAATGCTTCCTTTCTGGCTTGCAGGCCCAAGTTAGAAGCAAACCTTAAACACAGGAAGCCCCTCTCTCACAGAGGTGTTCCTGCCATCTCTTTCTGGTAGCAACACTCTTGTAGCCATATGGCAGTTGTCATCTAACTCAAAAAAATGTATTAACCCACATGGAGATTCTTAAAGCCTGAATTATCCCTCCTCTTTTGGTTTCCTCCCCTTTGGTCCAGCCCCATGAACTCACCTCTAACAGCAGCAGTGTCTCCTGCTCTGTCCATTCTCTCCCAGCACTTGCACCTTTACTCTACAAAAGACAGGAGGGAGAAAAAGTGACCTTCAGGACTTTCTGCACAAAATCTTAGAAAACACCGAGGAGGAAAGGGGAAGAATCTGTTCTTTGATCCCCTCAAAGCTGCCCTCTCCAGCTGAGCAGCCCCAGGTCACCCTGTGCAGGGGGTTCATGTGATTTCCTCCTCAGTGAGGGCACAGCTGGGGGTTACACATCCCAACCTCCCAACACCCCTTTGCTTCAGCTTGGGAACACATCTGGCACCCTTTGCTCTGTGCTTGCACACACAGCCAAGAGGATTTTCCTGGATAATAAACCCTCTCTGAGTGCTGAAGGCAGAGCGGGCTGTGCGTGGTGTGTGCTGGTCCAAAATAAGTTCATTTATCTCCAAATTCATCAGGAACTCAGTAGAGCTGTAACAACTCTTTGGAAGGGGGATGAGCTCTGTGAGAAAGCAGAGTAATTCCAGCAAGATCATCTGCACATCCAGCCATCCCCTGCTCCAAGGGCTGCTGCTCCCAAATCCACACCTCCTGGTAAACTGCTGAGATTGGATAAACCTTCCAAGTTCACGGTGAAATCTCCCTTCCCGTGTCACCCTGACCCAGCACAAAAGCAGCCTGGGACCTGCTCCTAAGGAACATGAGCACCACTGGATGGCTCTGTGCTAGACCAAGAGGAAGAGGCTATTTAGGATAATGAATGTTATCTCCAGATGCATTTCAAACAGCTCATTAACCCACAGAGAACATTAATCAATGTGAGTCACCCAACTGCTGCTCTCCACAGCCAAAACCCCCAGCACACAGAAACCAAACAGGGAAATCTGCCAAGAAACCTGCTCCAGTTCACAGCTCCTGTAAACACAGCCAGAGCCCAGAACCGGGAACAGATTTATCAATTTGGAGAATATTTATACCTCCCTTAACAAGTGAAAAAGTCAAACCATGAAATATGAGATGGAATCAGCTTTAGTAAAAATACTCATCTCTAGAACTGCTGGTTTGGGTTTGTGGTGTTTTAAAATAACTATCTGAAGGGGTAAATAGTGTTTCAATAGTTATTTCTCAGGTTTAAATAGTGACCTCTGAGGACAATGAAATCATGGCATGGTTTGCTGATTCTGCACCATTCCAGCAGGACCTGAGGGAACACAGCGAGTTTGGGATCTGAAGGCTGACAGTGTGGACTGATGTGGAAAAGTTGTACATGTCTCTACTCCTTTAAAATCAGAATTCCAGCACAAGCTCCCACCGCAGTGCCCTACACAGGGATGGAAGACATCTAAACCAGGAGCAACGCAAGGCACCTCAAAGTGGGGGACACACAAAGCTCACTGGGAGCTGCAGGAAGAATCCCAAGACACTTGCCTTGGCCAAAGTCTTTTTGGAGTAGATGTCTGTGCGAAGACCGAAGTTCTGCAGGTCAGTTGGCTTCTCCTTGTTTTTCTCAGGAAAGCTCAGCATCTGCTGGGCAGCTGGAACCTGGGAACAAACATTACAGGAGAGAGGGGCAGGAGCTGAAAGTTATCCAAGGTGTTCAGATCGTTCAATACCCAACAGACCATGACTGGACAGAGAAGCTGCACACAGGCCCAAGATGTTAAAACCAATCTCCGAGCGCTGTGAGCAATTCTCTGTAGCAGTGTCCCAAATGCCCAGAAGGGACATTTGGGTCAGAAGGGACATTTCACCCAGCTGGACACAAGCTCCTCTGCAGGAGACAGCCAAGCCCGGGGCTCACCTGCGGGGTGCGGATGTGCAGGGGCATCAGCCCCGAGGGGGTGTCGGCCAGCACGTTGAAGTGGGGGGTAGGGGGCGGCCCCATGGCCATGGGGCGGCTCTCAGGATCCACCTGGTAGTTAATGAGCCCCCACTGCTCCAGGAAAGCGTGGACCCTGGGAAAAACGGGACAAATCCAACCTTCACCACCAAAGCCTCGGTTATGCTTCGCGCAGGAGGTGACAACGGACAAAGCTGGTGTTTCTGGATCAAACACAGACCCATCATTAATCCCAAACAGCAAAACAAATCCCAGAGCACGAGCTCTGTGCACACCTGAGGGCATTTCAGAGTGTTGTATAAACCAAAGCCTGACCATGTGCCCAGTTCTGCACCCTCAAAAATGACCTGGAGGGGCTGGAGCATGTCCAGGGAAGGGTCTGGAGCCCCCGGAGGGCTAAGGGAGCTGGGGGGGCTCAGCCTGGAACAAAGGGGGCTCAGGGGGGACCTTGTGGCTCTGCACAGCTCCTGACAGGAGGGGACAGCCGGGGGGATTTGGGATCTGATCCCAGGGAACAGGGACAGGAGGAGAGGGAATGGCCTCAGGCTGGGCCAGGGGAGGGGCAGGGTGGACATGAGCAGGAATTTCCCCATGGAAAGGGGGGTCAGGCCTTGGCAGGGGCTGCCCAGGGAGGTGCCCTGGAGGTGTCCAAGGCACGACTGGACATCACACTGAGTGCTCTGGTGGGGATCAGGCACAGGCTGG